>JAXGGA010008329.1:0-57555 GCA_038373865.1 Uloborus plumipes
CATACTTTTAAAAAAAGTAGAGTAGTGAGTAGCGCGATAAAAAAAAAAAATAGTAGTTTGTAGCGATTTCCGGAAACTACTTTCAAATTAAAAAAAAATAAATATATGGAAAAAATTTAAAAAAAAAAAGAGAGAACGAAGGAAAAAAACAAGGTTTAATTGACTCTGACTGGTGCAAATCTTGCACTACAGCAGCGGACGCAATGAGAAATAAGAATTATAAAAATAAGAGCTGATTGCTTTGAAAAAAAAAAAAGCGTTCTATCTGTTTGATATCATTGGTTTATTTGGCATCATAATTTTTATATTCCTTCAAATAATTTTCGTGTTCCTAAATATTCCCTGGCAAGAAGTTCAGAAAAAAATGAAGGTTGAATTCTTTCAATCTTTCAACTTTTGTATCCTTTCTTGAGGCGAATATTCGTAAAAATTGCAAAAAAAAAAAATCTGAAAAGGACAATTTAAAAAAAAAAAAAAAGGAACAACAAGGAAAAGTAACAAATAAATTCAAAGAAAATTCCTGGTTCAACTCCATATTCAAATGAGTTAATTTATTATGTAAATCACTTTTCGAATTTTTTTGGTCAATCGTCAAACGGTGTATGCTTTTCATTTATTTATTTTTTAAAAAGTAGCGAAGTAGCGACTACAATTCAAAAGTAGTTGTAGTCGCTACATTCAAAAGAAAGTAGTTGTAGCTATAGTTAACTACACTTATAACAAAGTAGTTGTAGTTCGCTACAAAAGAAATGTAGTTTTTCCAACCACTGCACCAAGTAATAGAAATAATATCCATTAACCATTCGACATATTCCAGCGTTTCGTATGTCTTTCTCGGAAAAAGGAGAGAGAGAGAGCGATGAATCCTAAAATTGGAGAGAAAAGAAACGATGAGACAGAGATTTGAAAGAATGAAGGGAGAATTTCTACGATTGAGAAAAAAAACTGGAGCCCAATGAAGAAAATCCTAACTACTATGGTAAAAATTCTAAATACTGAAAAAAAAAAAAAAAAAAAAAGAAAGAAAACAGAATTCCTAAATACCATTGACACAATTTTAAAAAAGACAGCTAGGGAAGAAATCTTAATGGCCGAAAAAAAACCTTAAGGACGAGTAAAAAACCTAATGACTGAGCTAAAAATCGTAATGACACATATTAAAATCCTAATGGAGAATGCTAAAGACTGAGAGAAACATTTGAATTGCTGAGACAGAAATTGAAAGACCAATAGGAAATTTAACGATCAAGGAAAAAACCTGGAACAACAATGGAGATATCCTCAACTACAGTCAGAAATTCTAATGAGAGAAAAAAAAGAAAAAAAAAAAAAACACAAAAAAAGAATCACAAATCCTTCAAACTAGGGGTACAGTTTTAACAACTGAGGAAGAACTCCTTGAAAGAAAAGGACCCTAATCAGAGTAAATATCCCAATGAATGAAATAAGAAACAAAATATGAGGTATTAAAATCCTAATGAAGGGATCCTAAAGATAGATACAATAAAGGTAAAAAGGATAAAAATAATAACGAATAATGCAAAATTTCTATTGGTGGAAATTAATTTTCTGATGGAAAATATAAAATCACGGTCTATTAAATACATTTATTGCTTTCTTGAATCGAACATTTTTATAAAGAATAAAAAATGTTGTGCTAAATAAAAGAAATGAATTCAATTGGGAGAAAGAACTTTTCATTTTCCAATGCGAATGCATTCCATTTTACAACCAGTAGATCCAAAACGAACATTTAACTGTATTTTTACTTCAATAAGATTAATGTGAAACTGAGGGCTCCTGAATTTAAGAATAAACCACATGACTCAAAATAAATAAAAGCTCCAGCAGCGCCCTCTGCAGGATGCTTCGACTGAATTTCCCACAAGCTGAGGACCCATATGGGGCTGCAGCGTTAAGCGGTGATGTCACTGCCAGCAAAACTTCATTCACAAAAAGGTGGGGATCGCTTGTTTATGGATAAGAAAAACACTTTTAAAATAAGATATAGCTGTTTATTTTATTTTATTTATTTTCTCTCACCATTGCATTACACTCTGTAGCCGTAACGGAAACAGAAGATGGTGACGTCATTTTGACGCCTACTGGAGGTTTTTGTTTATGGGATGAGGTTCTGGAAGACATTTTGGAAAAGTGAAGTAGGTCAATTTTTTTCTCTCAGAAGGACGAAGAAATAGATTTGGAAACGGGACCACACCAGTTGCAAAGCGCTGTTGTGTGGGAATATCAAATTTGAAGGATTTTAATTTCCTGTAGGATAAAAACCGCAGCAAAAATATTGTAATGTGTTACAGCAAAACTTCAACTACTGTGTTTCTATTGTATAGGTTTCAATCCTTAGCAAGCATAATCACGAATTATGACGTCTTAAAAGTGATCCAGGACAGTTCCCGATCATACACTTCTGAGTAAATATCCAGCAACAGTGCACCCATGGTAAATGCTAACGATTAACCACGGGACCTTCAGACACACGAATTCAGAAAATATAGCAAATTTTTCCAACATATGAGCTCTTGGAAAGCGGATTCTTTGCCTCAATTTCTCACAAACAATTGAAAGAGCCTAATGGTGGACTGTTTCCATAAAAATGTAAGTCCATTCCGATAAAGAATATGGGATTACATGAAGAGAGATTTCTCTGCTAGAGTGACCTGGGGTAATTCCTGATCATTATATTTCTGAGAGAAAAAAAATGATCACCTAATTTTTATTTCCAAAAAAAAGAAAAAAAAATAAGGAAATACTAATTATTGGTTGGAATCTAAGAACACTTCTTTTCAGTATTACTGCATTTACACAATTGTAATATACTATTTAATGCATAAAATGAAGCACGTTTTAAACTGCTTACTAATTTACTTTGTGATTTCAAAGATGAGTTCCCACAAATATGCATAAACTATAATTCAACTTCGCAGAGATGGCCTATGACTCCTCCTTTTTTCAGGATTGTCCATTTTTAGGAAGGGGTGATACGCAGATGAAAATTGAGGAATGGGATTCACAATTGATGGGGGATTTTGAATGGGTAGAAATTTTACCTATTTTAAGGAATGGACTCGTTTTCTCATTTGATTGTCACCGGCCATCTTGTCGCAATTGAATTATACCTCATAAATGATCAAGAAATGTCCCAATCCGAAGATAATTCCTGATCACTAAAATTCGAACCATTTTAAACTATTTTAATCTTCAAGTTAAAGAAAGCTGCCCATTACTTGTCCCATAAGAGGGATCAAACTTTCACCAAAAACTAAAATTTCACCTTTAACTTTTTTTTTCCCCAAAATGGATGAAACAATTTTGCTTAAAAGTTACCACGGCCAATTACTTAAAGTTCAATGCTGTTTGGCGATTGAAATTTAAAATTTCTCAATTGGCTGTTTACATGCACAAAATATAAAAGATCATTTGCGTAAAATAACGATATGAAAGGATTAAATCTTTTTAATGACCAATTCTAATTGCGTTAACCTTCAGTATATATCACAACAAGAAAAATGCATATTTCCTCTGTAATATTTTCTTAAATAACAAACTGTAATTTACTACAACTAATGCTTAATTATCTATTAAATTTCCCTCAGAACTATGGACTGATATCGCATTTATTAGTTATACCAGTTATTAGTTATACCAGTTTTTTAAGAAAAAATCAAAGTAATTACTTCAACGAAAATTACCATCTTACTACGCTTTACGATCAAATCATTATTGGATTAAACCAGGAATTGATTTAATACGCAGCACAAAACAAGCTGATCAATCAATGAAAACAAGGAAGTACAAACAGCCTTGACATTCGATGCTTGCTTCTAAAAGCGTTACCGCTTTTTTTAGCAAAAAAATACAAAAGATAGAAAGTGAGTTAGTGCTGAAATATCATATTAGTTTAACAGTATCGTATTTCAAATCAATCATTTACAAGGGGAAAATGAAATCTGATGATTTTTGAAGACAAAAAAAGGAAAAGTTGATTTTTCCTTGACTGCAGCTGAACAGGATTGCTGATCAAAATCATTTGCAGCGAGCTCAAAATATGGTTTTTTACTTTTTAAAATAAATTTCAAGTATTTTTTGTCGTTGTGACTTTTGTAGTCAAGAAAGTTAATACATTAACCCATTGAAACAAAGCATTATTTCAAACACACAAATGCAAATAAAAGTAGTAGTTATAAATTAATATGTTTTTCTGAACTTCAATTGGTAACAATAGCTTGGAAGATTTTACAGATTGTTTTTTTGTTCAAATGATGGCTTTTTTGATACGTCATTACGTCACTGTGTACAATTTTACAAAGTTAAATTAACTTGAAAAATGTTTTTAACATGTTTAATCTGACTAATTGAACTGTGTCTTACAAAAGGAAATTATAGGTTTTTATTCGCATTTATTACTGTTATTGTTTTAGTAGAAAAGAGGGGTGGAGGGGTCTCAAAAAGTTAAGATATTTTTGTGCTAAGTTAATTTAATAAGTCAGTTTAATTACTTAGTCTTTTTCTGCTTGATGAAAAAAAGACAGACTTTTCAGGTGAGATACTCGTCCTTTTTGGAGTTCTTAACTGTTGAAACAACCACGTTTATTTCGTCTATTTGACGTTTCTTTTTTTTTCCTTTAGTCTAAAATTTCTTAAATGGGTTTATTTTTCAAGTGATAGCCCTCGTTTCTACCTATTTCAAACGATTACTTGTTGCCAATTTTATTGTCACTTTTATTGGAAATTGTGTTTCTGAAATGTCTAAGATTTTACTTTTATCTTTCAGTATATGCTTTAAATTAGGAATACAAGTTGCTCTCTTAGTTATTTTCAAATTTATGCCCATCCTTTAAAAAGAAAAAAAAATGATAATTGTTTTGCGCAAAATAAAATTTGCATTCACCAGGACACATTCTAAAGTTGTTTCACGTTTAATGCTGCTAAATTCTATTTTGTTAACTAGGATACGTTTCTGAAAATGTTAAATAAATTTCCAAAAATCCAAATGGAAAAAAATTGCAACTTAGCCGATTTTAGCTCTTAAATAATAAATAAACAATACTCGACTTGATTTTATCATCAATAATTTATTAAACAGAGTATACATAAAATAAACATTAGTGCTCCGCACGGCCTTGGGACTCTAAAGGAAAGTCCGATCATCAACGCCTACGGATTTTTTTCCCTGCGAGTTACTCTGTCAGTCAAATACTTTTTTTTAATGTTTTCCACTCACAAAAGGGTGAAGTAGTAGAAAGTTATGTCTATGATACCCTTTTTATCACGCATTTTATAACTTCGAGTCGCTTTGTGTCCAAATGAGATAAATATATGAGGGTGAGTTTGTAAAAAAAATTGCCTGACAGAGGACAGAGGAAACGTATATGAAAGTCCAACAATTTTTTATGATACGAACGATACTGTACAGCATTATTTCTCACCATGAGTTAAGCTTGACTACGAAGAGATGGCGTATGACCCTGAAGCGGAAACAGACCGCTTCACTTTGTACTACCATCAGAGAGATCACGCAGGCAGTAAGAACAACCCATTAATGCCTGACATTTTTTTTTTCCAAAGATATTTTGTATACTCTTTACAAACAGTGTTTATTGGACAGGAAAAATAATAAAAAAATATGTAAAAAATAATTTTTTTCTTAAGGAAAGAAAAATCGTCCCTTATGAGTTACGATAGACCCCAGAGGGTACATACTTTTTTTACTGATTTTTTTTCTGCCTACGATATAATCTTTAAACAGACATTTTATAAGAAGAAATAAAATCAGCAATTAACGTAAACTGGGAATAACTTTGAGCACTTATTTTCTTGAGATTGTGAACGATGTAATTTTTGATAAAGATCCTATTAAAACTGCTACAGAACACACTCTACAATGGTTATATGCTGCAATCTGTTAATAACGAATTGCAACAATACCAAGGTACGAATTGAACAATGTTATTCGGTTGAAATGTTCATTTTGGGGAAATTCAGACCTTTTTTTGGACCATCCCTAAAAAGGGGACGCTATGCATTAATGGGTTAATGAATTAATAGCGTCCAGAACAATTAATTTTCGCGCTGATCGTATCTATTTCAAAATGAAACGCTCCATTTCCACATCAAGGTCATGCGTTCTTTCTCCGCCGCCAAGCACGTTGATGCATTTATTACATCACTTGATAAGCTTCAAAAAGTTCTCCAGGAAAGCATAAGGGCTTTGCATACGGATGAAGAGTCGAACTGCTTGAAATTGATAGAAGTGATTCGGTAAAAGCGGTATGGCTTTTGTCAGAGCTCAGGACTCAAATGAGAGTGGACTGTAAACTTTTCAACATACAACAATAAACTTTATTTATGCCAAGGGGCATTTCTCTAAGGTGAGAACAGGAGCCGAAGGGCCGTTACAAAGTAGTGCTGAGCACAGTGGAGGAGAGCATCCTCACTCCTTTAGCATCCGATGGATTCTGAGGCTATTCGCCGTAGGTGTCGTTCTCATTGGGGGGCCCTACAGGGTAGCAGCCCGAACAGCTTTCTCAGATTTGGCGTTCTGATGTTGGATGACAATGCGAGACCACACATGGCGAAGTAAGAGCAAAATCATATTCCATCTTGGTTGGTAGTGCCAGCACCATCCCACATACAGCCCTGATCTCAGACCAAGTGACTTTCATCTGTTTCCTCCCTTTCCCTGTTTTGGGATAAAAACCCGAAAACTTTGTGTTCGATTTTTGCAACCAGTACACATAGTAAAAGTAAGTAATCAAATCAATCGCCCCTCCCTTGAAAATTTTCTGGATCCGCTTCCTGATTTAAAGAAGATTCTCAGCGAAAAACACTTAGAAGAAACGCTTCTTCCGTTTGCAAAGTCCCATGTTAATTGAGAGCATTTTCAACCTTATCAAGCGATATGACAATTGTCTCAATGTTCTTAGCACTTACGTGTGGAAAATATAGTTATGACCCATCTTTGATGTCTCGTTCTTTTTGTTGACTTTCATACACAGCCATGGACCAGGGTCAACAAGCGAAAGTTATTTTTCGATTATCCCTAGCAATACTGAAAAAAGAAATTTTTAAAATAATAGGAGTTAGTGCCAAAATACTTGTCGGGCTACTGCAAATTTTTTAGTAAATTTGACTTTAAATTATTTTTGTTTTGTTATAAAAGAAAAAATGATACACTGATTTTCTTTGAATTTCATGAATAATATCTTCCTAATGTAATAATTATATCATATTTTAAGGGCACATATTATTAATTTGTTCATTATTGTATAGTTATGACCTCGGTTACATTACGCTTTCGAATATATCGTTCTTTTTGTTGCATCCTGACAAATGCGAGAGAATTAGGGATTACTGTAATTAAATAAATGAAAATAATGTAAATAGACAGCAAAAGAAAATGCGCAGGTCAAAAGCCAAAATAATTTTAAATGTATGCAGTTGAATTCAATCTCATTAATTTTTTTCTGAAACTGTTTTCCGTAAAACCATTATAGTAATGGAGAGAGAAAATTAAACATCGTTTCTCACTTCCATTGTTTAAGAAGAAAAAAAAAATCGCCAATAAAGAATGGTGGCCATCTTTATGTTATTATAACACTTACCTGACGCGCGAAAGGTCAAAAGAATTAAAGTTAAGGTTCCACATCCGTCAATCAAGATGACGTCACGATCTCCTTGTCCCCGCCCACTCTCGGAGCAGACGACTTTTTAAGAAGCAGAAATGATTGCATTTTCTGGGCAGGTTCCACGCTTCGCAGCGGATGATTTGGTCCGCGGTTTTGGAATTAACTTTCGTTTTCGCAATTAATCCAATTTGTAATTTATTTGTTTTTTCGAAACATTTATCACGCATGATAAATGAGAAGAATTTAAGGGGAAGTTTTAATCCCTAGTTATGTTTTAGTTATTTAAAATAAAAAACTTTTTCTTACTTTATAAAAATGATTTCCAAACGATATTTATTTATTTGTGTGTATATTGTGTTTTGTGTCGCGAATGCAAAACGAATTCCAAAATGGCATTTGAAAATAGCGCAAAGCCAAGGGTAAGTACTTTATGATAATAATTATTATTTGTTATTATTAATATCGCATCGTAATATCTCTCTTTCTGTGTGTGTGTGTGTGTGTGTGTGTGTGTGTGTGTGTGTGTGTGAGAGAGAGAGAGAGAAAAAAAAAAGGAAAAAAGTTTTAGATACTTGCTATGAATCGATTTTTTGTTCGTGCGTATTTATTACTGCTTTATGCTCATTGTGGGTATTTGTTACTTCTATATGGCAAAAAAAAAATTTTGTTACATTTAGAACTTATCTAGTTTTATTTACTTTTACAACTGAGCTATTTTTTTCCATCTTTTTCTTCGAATAACTCAAAAATATCAAGCATTTTGGAAAAGTATTGAATCTCAAAAATGCTTTGCAATCAATTGTTTCAAAAATCATCTTTAGTACTATGTTTCAAGAGTTTTATTTTTTCTTGTTAAGGCATAATTTTTTTTTATTACTTTACCAAACTTCATTTCTAAGACATTGTTGTTGTGAGAATTATTCACTGTTATTGGTAAATTGAAACAATTTGCATCTTTTTTTTTTTTTTGTTTTTTTGGAAAAAAAACACACGCTTTAAAAAATTGGATTTTCAATGAATTGGTTTGTTTGATTGTAAACTTCCACATGTGGCGTTAAAAACAGCGATCTGTATTACTCTCTTTGGAGTATCAAAAACGGTAAAAGGTAAATCTCTGCGAGAAGTGTATCAATTTTTAAAACTAAAAGTACTTCTTTTCAACAGTTCGCTTAAACCTTATTTCAGGTATGGTGTCAATGGTTTACGTAGTACATATTTAGAGCTGTGTTTTGTGCTGATATCTTAGTTGGTTAATTTTTAAGTACCTTTTGCATTTGGATTTTCTGACTTCCAAGTTCACAAAAGAAAAGGAAATGTTTAACCCATTAATGCCTGACATTTTTTTTCCAACAAAACAACATTTACTGAATTCATTAGGTAATAATTACTGAAAGTTATTGGGCTTGTTGCTAAGAATAGAAGCAAGCTTGTGACTTTGCACAACGAAAGCGATATTATATACATGGGATACGTATGACACAGTAAAATACCGATTATTGGAGGTATGATCATCAGTGGTTCGGATCCTCCGCGGGTCTTTCACTTTCGCTTTCTTTTTTTTTACGGCGATGATTAATTGTACGCAGAAATATGCCAATGCGCTATTCGCCGTTTCAACCCATTAATGCCTGACATTTTTTTCCAAAGATATTTTGTATACTGGTTACAAACAGTGTTTAATGGACAGGAAAAATAATGAAAAAAATATTATGTAAAAATAATGTTTTTATTAAGGAAAGAAAAATCGTCCCTTAAAAGTTACGACAGACCCTAGAGGGTACATACTTTTTATACTAAAATGTTTTTCTGCCTACGATATAATATTTAAAAAGACATTTTATAAGAAGAAATAAAATCAGCAATTAACATAAACTGGGAAGCTGGGAATAACTATGAAAACTTATCTTTTTTCCTTGAGATTGTGAACGATGTAATTTTTGATAAAGATCATATTAAAACTGCTACAGAACACACTTTACAATGGTTATGTACTGCAATCTGTTACTAACTATTTTTAACTATCTGTTACTAACTATTACAATCACTATTATTTGGTTGAAAGGTTTATTTTGGGGAAATTCCGACCCTTTTTTGGACCGTCCCTAAAAAGGGACGCTAGGCATTAATGGGTTAATTTTTAAGTACCTTTTGCATTTGGATTTTCTGACTTCCCAGTTCACAAAAGAAAAGGAAATCTTACTACTATTATATATGCGAAAGTTTGTATGGATTGATGTATGGATGTATGGATGTTTGTTCCTCTTTCACGCAAAAACTACTGAATGGATTTTAATGAAACTTTTACCATAATGTAACTTATACATCAGAATAACACATAGGCTATAATTTATAACGATATTCGAAAAAGTTCGATTGATAACGCTTTTTTCATTCCAATTTAAGGCACATTTTCGCATAAATCCGCGAAGGCTTCCAACAAACTAATTCAGTATTTAGTGCATCATCTCAACTCCCTGTCGATAGCTAGAATTGCGCGTATCATTTCCACTTTTTGCATTAAATTTTCAAGGCTTTTCTCAAGTCAAATCAAAAAGTCTTTTTTTTTTCAGCTCCATTTTGTAGAGCCACTATATATACAGGCCGACGCATCAAGATTAAGTTTCACCACTTTGGATCCAATTCCTTAACTTTTACTTTCAAATTTTCAAACATTTTTTTGAACATCTAGGCTTTTACATAGACCTTGGAAATGCTCGCGCGCCAGCTCTCTAACGAGCTTTTACCATAATTTGTGTTTTAAAACCTTTTGTAGTTTTAGTTATAAGTAGAATA
The DNA here is from genome assembly GCA_038373865.1 of Uloborus plumipes. NCBI lineage: Eukaryota > Metazoa > Arthropoda > Arachnida > Araneae > Uloboridae > Uloborus > Uloborus plumipes. The sequence continues at coordinate 10,437 of JAXGGA010008329.1, forward strand.
TTTATCTCCCCAAAAACAACAGTGTTGTAAAAAAATCCCCCGCCAAGAAAACCTTAAATACTCAGCCTTAAAAAGTTATGATATCGAGTTTTCCCGCCAAGTTTGTGCCAAACTACAACTAACCTGTATGTATAGTTCTTTTAAATTGCTTTCAGTTTTACCAGGCGGGAAGCTTTGTCTTGTGAGGTGGTTGCTTAATGAGTAAAAACTTCCCGCCTGGCAGGACTGAAAACAATTTAAAAGAATTATACATACAGGTTAGTTGTAGTTTGGCACAAACTTGGCGGGAAAACTCGATATCATAACTTTTTAAGGCTGAGTATTTAAGGTTTTCTTGGCGGGGGATTTTTTTACAACACTGTTGTTTTTGGGGAGATATCACATGTTTTTGCATTAATATTATTTCTTTGCCTGTTTTTTTCTCTCTTCAAAATTTACTTTGCACGTTTTTTTTCCCTTCAACATTTTTCTTGGCGGTCCGACATCTGTGGTTTTTTTGGCAGCATGCATTTGGTGCAAAAGTTCAAGGATCTTCTTCAGTCTAGGATAAATTTGAAATCAATCACAATGTACCACCCGAACCGACGCGAAACAAAGCTAGTTGCTAACAATACTACGATTAAATTAAAAGTTAAAAAAAAAAAACCCCAACCCTTACTGCTGATCTCATATTAAAATGAACTAAATTGAAGATCCCTTTTAAAAGCCTTATGCAATAAAATCAATTACAAATATTTTATTTGTTAACAAATAGAAACTGGCAACAGATGAAATTATAAATCATTGAGTTTTCTTTCCTCGAGGCCCAACAATGAAAACATAAATGCTCAGATGTTGAACAGAGCTATTAGATAGAAATCGGACCAATTTTAAGCATTAATAACTCCGGGGTGCGATGACCCCGGGGGGTAAATTTTGGGAAAATGTCCTCAATGTCTCATCGAGAATATTCATACCAAAAATCAACACTAAAGACCCCCGGGGAGAAAAGATACGGAAAATAAAAACGAGGGGGGAGGGAGTGGGGGGTCGAAAAACCCCCTATGCCGAGCTTTGGGACAAAATAAATGTGGGTGCAAAAGCAGAGCTCAATCCGAGTTACCGTTTAGTCTGGACCCCTGTCAAACAATTTTTAAAAAGTGCGAAAAATAGCGATTTTATAACATATATCACCCCTCCCCCTGAGGGTCCTGGATGTTTTGCTTTAGTATGTGCCGTCAGGGGCCGCTGGAGATTGAGTATACCAAAAATGAACTCTAAGGATCTTTATGGGGCTGAGATACAGAGGGGTGAAAACCCCGGTTTGGTTACTCGCGTAAACAGTCCTAGTCGCTCTTTTACATTTTTATTGGCGACGGAAATTTCTTGGCGGCTTGTATTTGGTTTTCTTGGCGGGGCGGGACGCTCTCGCGTCCCGTGATCTGAGTAGACAATAACTGAGATTCTCAGCGATTTTTTTAACTGACACCAGTTTTTGTGCCAAAGACTACGCAATAATACTTTACTTCTTATATGACATAACCAAAATGAAACGATTATTGTCTGATATTTATCGACTACAGCAAAATCTTAATCATCGATATAATACTTCCACATTTGAAAAGTTCAGTTTTTCTTCGTTTGTTGGCCGATTCCGTATGTATCCAGGAAAAACCTTTTTAAAATTATGTCAACACGTAAAGTAATCCTCATGCTAAACTAATAAAACCCTTAAACAAGACTAAAATTGCCATTAATATGCGTTTTTGCAAATAATTGTCAAATGTTTCCTATTAATTACGAAATCATTTTGGACAAAAACTTTCAGCGTCATTTTATGGTCCGCTATAGTATCAGCATTTGATAAAGTAGGGAGGGGAGCAAAATTATCCTAGGTAAAACAAAACAGTTACAGCAAATTTGGCGACATTTTAAAAATCGTCAAAGCGGTGTGTTTTGAGTTCTTTCAGTTCAAGAAAAAAAAAAAAAAACACACACAGGTGAGTATATATTGTTTTTCAATATTATTATTAACCCACACGCTTCACCAGTTACTACTTACCAGTTACCAAATTTTAATAACTGAGATTCTCGGCGATTTTTTTAACTGACGCCAGTTTTTGTGCCAAAGACTACGTAATAATAATTTACTTCTTTTTTTTTTTTTCTTTTGTTAGCCGATTCCGTATGTTTCCATTCAAAACCTTTTTACTTCCTTTTACGTAGTAAAGGAAGTATTGTGATCGCGAAAAAAAAATCACTTAAATTTGAGTCTAAATTTTGATTTTGCTCACCCTCGAATGAAAATTCCTTAGTTTTTTTGACCTGTCAGCACGTGCATATGTACCTACCAACATATAAGCAGCCGAAATTTTTTTTTCAACTACCCCCGAGTTAATTACGACGAGTTTTCTCGTGACGTCTGTATGTACGTGTGTGCGTATGTATGTATGTGGGTCGCATAACTCAAAAACTATATGCCGTAGAAGCTTCTAGCTTGGTATGTAGGCTCTGAGGATGGTCTAGTTGTGCACCTCCCCTTGTGGTTGCATTTGAATGTTCCCAAGGTGGTGTTTTACCCCTTTTTTGGGGTAAATCAGTGTTAATTTCAATGCAGACTCAAGTGATATGAATTGGCGCGACCACTTGGCGATATGTCGCCAAGCTTTAGCTCGCCAAGTGTTTGACGCCAACTTGGCGACATATCACCAAGTTGGCGACAAATTTGGCGAAAAAATAATTTTTTGAATTTGGGTTCAACTTGGCGCTATTGACGATATTTTGCGAAAAATTCACTGAATGATATTAAAATCAGCAATATTTTGAAAATTAACCATTGCAAAATATTTTTTGCATTGTTTCGTGGCAGATTAGGGGAGTAATTATTTGAATTGTTACCTTGCTCACTCCAAGCACTTTTTTTAACACTTAAGGCAACTACTAAGAAATTTACACGTAAAAGGAAGTAGTGTGGGGTCCATACCAGATTTTTTAAATTATGTCAAAACGTAAAGTAATCCTCATAGTAAATTAATAAAACCCTTAAACAAGACTAAAATTACCATTAATATGCGTTTTTGCACAAATAATTGTCAAATGTTTCCTATTAATTTCGAAATCATTTTGGACAAAAACTTTCAGCGTCATTTTATGGTCCGCTATGTTATCTCAGCATTTGATGACCATTTCTCTGTGACAAAATTAGTGACATAATAATACTTAATGTATTTTCATAAAGTAGGGAAGGGAGCAAAAATATCCTAAGTTTCCCAAAACAGTTATCGCAAATTTGGCGACATTTTAAAAATCGTCAAAGCGGTGTGTCTTGAGTTCTTTCAGTTTCAGGAAAAAAAAAAAAAAAAAAAAAATGAGTATAAATTGTCTCTCAATAATTTTTCTGACATAGGCAACGCCGGGTATTTTAGTAAAATAAAAATAGTAATAATAATTTTTTTTGCAAAAAAGGCATTTTTTAATAAGAGTTTTGAAAATTTTTGGAGGAGGTTTGAAAATAAAAAACCCACCCCTTTAGATTACGGCTCCGGTATATACATATATACATACAGTGAACTCTCACTTATGCGCCTGCCCAAGGGACCAACAGAAAAAGGCGCATAAGTGAGAGAGACGTATAAGTGAACAAGCCTACTTAAAGGACTAAGACGCAACATAGGTTCTAATGAGAGAATGAATAAGAATATTTCAATAGAAACGGAACATATTACCACGGTTTGGCAATGACTGTAACGTAACTACAACGATAAAGAGAAAACAAAAATTGTAGTATATATACCTAATTACAAACTGCTCCCTTTAAAACGATACATAATAAGTAATTGTCCCTCTCCGAACTCTAGTTTATGCGGAAAAAATGGCTTCCGTGAGCAATAAAGGCGAAAGAGGAAAGTGAAGCAAAATGCTTATTTTTTAAAGAAAATAAATATATATATTTTTTTGCATTTTATGGAAAATGTGGCGCATAAGTGAAATATTTATCTTTAGAGCGACGCATAAACGAATAATACTATCATTATTTTGCTATGGAATGTGCTGGGACTAGAGATGAAAATGGTCGGAAAAAAACCGGAAATTTTCGGAAAAAAACCGGTTTTTTTCCGTTTTTTTCCGAGGAGGTTTATTTCCATTCCGGAAAAATTGAAATTTTCCATTTAATTTTTAAGAAAGAAATGACTAGAAAATCTTTTGTTTGTAAAATTGTTAGAAGCGTTAATTTATTGAATCCTGCATTTTTACTTTCTTCTATATCTAATATATAGAAGAAAGTATTGGTTTCGTGAAAATTTTCGAATGTCGAATTTTGACGGATTTGCACGTTTTGAGGTGCGCTGAGTCCATTTCGACCATTTTTAGAAAATGTCTGTCTGTCTGTCTGTGTGTGTGTGAGTCTGTATGTGTGTGACCAGTTTTTGTGGCCGCGCTAGAGCAAAAACTACTGAATGAAATCGAACAAAAATTTTTTCACATATGTACCACCATGTGAACTGGTGCACCTGACTTTTTTTAGCGAATTCCTCCAAGGGGGATGGAGCAATCGCACGTGTTCTGCGCGGGGGTGATTGCTATATCTCAGGAAGTAACTGGCGGAATCAAACGAAAATTGGTCCATAGATAGACCCTACTGAGTACAGGTGCTGATTCAATTTGTTTGTCAATATCTCCAAGGGGGGTGGAGCAATCGCACGTGTTCTGCGCAGGGGTGATTGCTATATCTCAGGAAGTAACCGGCGGAATCAAACGAAAATTGGTCCATAGGTAGACCCTACTGAGTACAGGTGCTGATTCAATTTGTTTGTCAATATCTTGAAGGGGGGTGGAGCAATCGCACGTGTTCTGCGCGGGGGTGACTGCTATATCTCAGGAAGTAACCGGCGGAATCAAACGAAAATTAGTCCATAGGTAGACCCTATTGAGTACAGGTGCTGATTCAATTTGTGTGTCAATATCTCAAAGGGGGGTGGAGCAATCAAAAGTGCTTATTTTGTCACTGCACCTACTGTATCTCGGGAAATATTGCTGCGATTTGAATGAAATTTGGAATAACACTAACCCAATATGGAAGCAAGCATCGATTAAATTTTGGCGCCAATCGCCCCAGGGGGAGGGTGGGGTGATTTTTGCGCTTAGTCAACAATGCGAAAAATTACTTCATTAAAAAATCGCTTTCACGCTATTTAATTATCAAAACAGCTGAAAACTTTCAATGATTTGAAATTTTTAACTGTTGCCAATTTCTTTTTACTAACAAACAAAATGTTTGCAATTTATCTAAACAAGGCTTTTGCAATGATTTCCAATTTCGCTCATTGATTCTGCATTTGCAGGGTTATTACGATAATTGGGAAATTGGCGCTGTCTCCAACTACTCGGGCGAGTACGTATTTTATTTTGTAACCGGAATTCATAAGATAGATATAGAAGAAAGTTTCGTGACGGCCACGACAGCTAGTTGTTTTTCATTTAAATCCCCTCAACATCTTGATGCAAAAGCATATAGCCATTATTTTCTTTTTTTCCCTTATTTAATTACATTGCAGGTATCAAAGAGCATTTTTTTAATCGTGTACAAAATACTAGTTTTTTTGGATAATTATGAAATTTAGATACTGAAATTGTGCTAAAATGTTCAATTTCTGGTCATACTCCCCGATAATTTTCAGCTTGGAAAGCAGAACGAAAGATGAATAAAATTAATCCAGTTTTTAAGGAAATACTTGAATATTGGCCATTTTATAAACATTACGTTCTCAACTCTAGGACAGCACAATTTTTAATTGAAAATGTTAAAGCAATAGTAAATAAGTACAGAAATTTATGTTAAAAACACATTTTAATATTTTGTAATAAGTGAACCACTGCTCAATTAGGTAAAAAAATAATTCTAATTAAATTCCAACTTTTGTAAACACAACAGATTTTATAATTGGCCTACTATTAGTGTATTTTTGATATTAAAAGTACATAAATTATTTCTTATGAAAAATTACATATCGCCACTGAAAGGTAAAATTATTTCATTATTGACAAGTGCTCATGCACAGAAATTTTCCTTTATTAATATGAATTCTTTCATACAAAATGCATTACCTCACTTTTTAACTGATTTTCTTTATGTACTCCCTCTACTTTGTGTATGTATAAAATAAACTGTCACATACATATTTAATTTTATATCATAGATTTATCAATTTTCTGTTTAAAATTGTTAATTTCCTTTTGGTATTTAGATATTTTCCAAAATTGTATATTAATATGCAATATTACTAACATTATGACAGCATATTTCCAAAAAAATTAATAACTTAATTTAAATAGCTTACATATCTTTCAAACATCTTTATATGTCTTACAATTCAGAGTTTAAATTATACTAAGATAATAATTATTAACGTTCTGTGTATTAAAAGTAGCACAAAATATAAAATAAATAACTAAATAATAATAAAAAACTATATTAAAGTAAGTACACTTACCTTTATTGCAAATTCCAAGCAGAATTCAACGCTATCAACTATTAAAACTCTCTCAACACAACAACTCTACACAGAAACTTCTTTAACAAAACCAACGTCCTTTTAGTGAAGAACTAATTTTACTCTTTCATGAAATGAATAATCACGACTTCAGCCACAAAGCGAGGTATCCGCTGACTATGCGAACTAAATGTATATTGCCATGCTTGCTAAGCACATAGTAGAATCTACAATTGAGCTCAAACTGAGATATAACATTTTAAAGAGCTGCGCCTCCATATATTTTGTTGTGATGACTTTTTATTCAGCAGATTAAAAAAAAAAGTTTCCAATCACAAATGACTACAAACTATTTTATTAATAACACATACGAAACAGAGAGCAACCTCTGGTTAATAACTCTGGTTTTGTTGAAAAGTTGGGATACGACTATTGTGCTTAGCAAGGCAGTGCAGTAAGTTGAAACTCCAGTTTAAATTTTGTTCAGGTTTAGAAACCATTACACAGTTTATAGTTTTCTATTAGAAAGGTTAAAAAAAAAAGTCATTTAATTTTTATTTGGATTTAGATTGGGTGGGGAAAAACCAGAACTCAATAGTTTTCATTTTTAGATAGTGAGATTATATTGCAAGGGAGAAAAATCATTCTGATTTTTCTTTCAAACACTATTATTGATGTTTGAAAGAATCTACTTATTATTTTAAGTTTTAAAGACAGTCTAAAATAGAAAATTTAATTGTAAGGGTTAGACACATTTTATCCAATATTAACAGTGAAATGACGATATGATTCATTTGTGGGGCTTGACCAAGAAAGCTTTGAATCATAAAACAGAAAGGCTATTTTTTTCCTTTTAAAACCTACCTAATTATGCGTATTTCTGCCATCAGGAAAAATAGTATGTGTTGATTGCATATATTTTTAATGATTAACCTTTTAAATGGTCCCAGAAAAACAAAACTATTAAAAAACGCTCTTTTTAATTGTAAAAAAGTCAATTTTTCATTTTTTTCCAATTTTTCCGGAAAAAAACAGGAAAAAAACCGGTTTTTTTCCATCACTTCAAAATTTCCGGAAATTTTACATCTCTAGCTGGGACCATTGAAAATAATCGCATAAGTGAAAAAGGCTCATAAATGAGGCGGTGTATAAGTGAGAGTTCACTGTATATTTAGAGAGTAAGTGAGAAAAACACACATTCTCTTCTTTATTAATCATTCATCAAAGAATAAACATCTAATTCTGATTACTTCCGTATATACGCAGAAAAAAAAAGAAGTGACCACATTACAAAACGCGAGAGCCATCACTCTTTTATTAGACCTTGTTGCATCGAGTCATCCGCTATCAAATGTCGCCCAAGGTTACAATAAGTGGTTTGAACAACATCATAGCGTTGACAGTCCGTGAAGTGACATCGCCGCATTAATCCGACACTAACGTTAGTGATATCCATTAGTTACAGCGTCTTTATCGGGTTCCCACAGCCGTGGAGGTTTTATTGATAGCGTGTATTGAGTTGCCTACTCGTAAACGAACATTATATCAGGGTATCGTTAACCCATTTATGCCCAAGTTTTTTTTTAACAATTCTTTTCAATTTTTATCTGCTTAAAACTCTTACATGGAATGGTTTACATACATTTTAGGCGTAAAATAGATCGCTGTTGTCATATTCATTAAGTTATTTAATGTCCTGTTTATTGGACACTTGGGCAGATATGTGAGCAAAATACGACCTTACTTGACTTAACTTTTGCAAAGTAACATTACAGAGGGCATCTGTGATCAATTTTAAGCAAATCATTTTAAAATCGTTTCATTTTGTGAAAAATAAGTTCGCAAAAAACTTACTTTCTGCAACTACCCATGCTGGATCGTTGCTTGACTGATTTGTCTGAAAAGAGCTGTCAACAAATAAACTCTGATGTCCAACTAGTGGCTCTATCTGGTTTTCGCAAGAAGAAGGACTATTTAGCTTGTGAAAAACAGATTTAGTAAAATGATATACCCATTACAGGTTTTTGTATGCAATAATAACTAACAAGTGTCCCATTTTTAGGCCACTGGGCATAAATGGGTTAAATTAATCACCGAGCAAAGATTTAGAATAAGTGACATGGAAAAATTAACTCTTGGGTTTCAATTGAAAGTATTATCAGTTTGTCTAAACAAGAACATGCAATGTTCTTAGTGTAGCTTTACGTCGATTCTATCTGGTAGTCGTTGAATTTTTCACCTGCACTAGATTTTACTCCTGACGCTGCCTCTGGATGCATCAATATTTTATTTGTTTATTTTTTCATAAAGACTGAAATTGAATTTAATATTTTCGAGTGAGTTCTCTTCTATAATTGATTTCAGTCCATTGACTTTACTCAATGATTTTTGTGAACAGATGTACCTCATTAGGTCAGCCTTTAGGGGTCGCAACGAATTTTTGGCTGCCCCTTTATCTATCATAGAACTACGGCCCTAAAACGTTTATCATGAGTCTTTTTACATCCCAAACGGGCCCCTATGGTAGTGCGGACCTAGCCGAAAATTGCCCCATTTGGCGAATTTTGTCAGGCGTTTCGGCAAATGTAGACAAAGTGCATCATGTTTTTTTATTTATTTATAATTATTATTATTACACAGCCCAGTCACATAAATGTGACCACTTGTCAAAAGCCAGAATAACCACCTTTCGCAAAGCGGACTGCTACGAAACGTGCATGAAGCGACTCAGTTAGGGCCCTGAAGGTGTTCACTGGTAGTTTGAGCCATGTCGACTCCTATACAGTGGCCAGCTGCGCTAGATTAGGCGGGTGAGAATCCGTGGCGCGAATATCCCGATCGAGATGGTCCCACATATTCTTGATTGGGACTGAGTCAGGAGAGTTTGCTGGCCAGCGGAGAAGGGTAAACTTATCCTGGTGTTCTTCGAGTCACGTGCGTAAGTTTGGCAGCTGTATGGCACTTTGGACTGTCTTGCTGATGGATGCAATCATCCTGAAGACAAACAATGCCAATATAGGGGGCAGACATAGTCTGCAAGGACAGATGCGTACTTGTATTGATTCATCGTGCCTTCTACAATGATGAGTGAACTCGGAGAATGTCAGAAAAACATCCCCCAGTCCATAATGCTCCCGCCTCCAGCTTGAACCGTTCCGGCAATGTTGCAGGATGTTTGGATTCAGAGGTTTCACGCCTCATACGTCAACGTCCATCGGTCCGATGGAGCATTAAACGTGATTCAACAGAAAATGCTAGCTGTCGCCACTCAATGGACGTTCAGCTGCGGTACTAGCGTACAAATTCCAGAATTCGTAGAGGATGGACAATAGTCAGCATAAGTGCATAAACCAGGCTTCTGCTTCGGAAGCCCAGACGAAGCAACGTCCGCTAAACAGTAGTTTGGGAGACGATGCTTGTAGCCCCTTGGTTCATCTGGAGGGTTAGTTGCTCAGCGGTAGCCCGTCTATTACCCCGAACTCATCCCTGCAGCCGCCGTTCGCCTCTGTCATCAATGGCTCTTGGTGCATCACATTTTCAATGTCTCTGATTTTGGACAGTCCCATTTTGCTAAGCATGGTACACTTTTACCGCGACGGCAAGCAAACAGCTCAAATATTCAGCCATTTCGGATATGCTTCCACCCTTGGTCCGAAAGTCAATGATCATGCCCTTTTGTACGTCGCATAAATCGCTTCGTTTTTGCATTACGCCAACTACAGAAACGTTTTCCAAAGCCCTCACATACTCTTTATATACCCTCAGCTGCACTGTGCTATCAAGTGCCTTCTGTAATTGGTTATTTAACGTCGAAGTACGTAGTGGTCACATTAATGTGACTGGACTGTGTAATAATATCTTTTCATTACATGTATAGTGCGACTCTGGTAATTTAACCTCCGATATTGTTACTAGTCACCTGTTTTTTTTTTTTTTTTTTTCGGGAAGGGTAATTGGTGTTGATTTTAGCTTGGTTTATTCCGTGGTCGTTTTACAAAAGTATTCCAACTTAATAATTCAGTGTCAATTACCCTTTCCTCTTACCCGAAGAAGAGGTAAACAATGTCAATGTCCCAGGTCAAGTTACCAGAGCAGCCCCACATGCAGGGCCCGACTAAGCCAAACTGGTGCCCAGGTCCTGAGTAGAAGTTGGTGACCCCCCTCCCCCCCGTCCCGAGAAAATCTGCAAATTTTTAAAGTCATTGTTATATACAAGAAAACCAATCACACATTCATATCCATGATGAATTGCTGCTGGAATGACATTCCCATATTGCTTTTCTGCAGAAATTTCCCCTTTCACATAAAATTCCATAATTCAGAGTTCAATTTCATCTCACGTCCTTTATTAGTATTGGAAAATTTATGCATACACGCCTGATTTATTCCTATATGTAGTAGGATACAAATCATGGCACTAACTGCTGGCTCCTTAATCTGTTTTTAATAAAAGAAAAAGATAAGAAACAAAGAGGGAGGCAAGTAGCCTATTTTGGTACCCCCAAATTTGTGGTGCCCAGGTCCCCAGACCCGCCGGACCGTCCGTTAACCCATTCATGCCCAAGTTTTTTTTTTTTTGAACATTTTTTTTTTCAATTATTAGCTGCTTAAAACTCTTACTTGGAATGTTTTACATACATTTTAGGCTTAAAATAGTACGCCGTTGCCATATTTATTAAGTTAGTTAACGTCCTGTTTATGGGATATTTTGCAGATATGTGAGCAAAATAAGACCTTATTTGACTTTACTTTTGAAAAGTAACATTACAGAAGGCATCTCTGATCAATTTTAAACAAATCATTTTAAAATAGTTTCATTTTATGAAAAATAAGTTCTCAAAAAAAAAAAAAAAAAAAAAAAAACTTACTTTCTGTGACGACCCAAGCTGGATCGTTGCTTGAGTGATTTGTCTGAAAATATCTATCAATAAATAAACACTGATGTCCAAAGAGTGGCTCTAACTGGTTTTCTCAAGAAGAAGTACTTGTGAAAAACAGCTTTAGTAAAATGATATACCCATTACAGGTTTTTGTATGCAGTATATAACTAACAAGCGTCCCGCTTTTAGGCTACTGGGCATAAATGTGTTAATCAGGCCCTGCCTATATGTACGCAGGCATGTTCAAAAACTTATGGAGGGTAACTTATAATTATCCAGTTTTCATGTATTTATGTCATTTAACTTCTAAAAACGAAGTGAGAGAATAACGGATGTCAAAAATGTCAAGTTAATTAATGAGTTAAAATTGATTCCAGAGACAAATTTGAACACGAAAATATGTTGCTATGTTTGCATACGTTAGCAACACTAACCAGCTAAAATTCTTTCTATTATTTTTTTAATTTCTTTTTACGATTCAGGGGGGGGGGGGGGGTAAATTTGCTTTAACGATTGAATGATGTAACCCTGGGGTAAACTTAGAAATAATTCGGTAAGAGTATTTTTCACAGAAAGTAAATTTTAAACGTATTCTTTGTTTTATATTGCTTAATATTCGAAGTGGAAAATACAAAAATCAGAATATATTGTTTGTTTGCTTAGAAATAATCCTCTTTTTAACAGATAAAAGTTGGCACAAATGAGGGAGAGACGTTTTGGTATATTAGACTTACAAAAAATGTAGTAAAAATTAAAGCATAGATACAGTGAACTCTCACTTATACGCCGCCTCATTTATGCGCTTTTTCCACTTATACGACGATTTTGAATGGTCCCAGCACATTCCATAGCAAAATAAGGGTAGTATCATTCGTCTATGCATCGCTCTAAAGATAAATATTTCACTTATGCCCCGAACTTTCCGAAAAATGCGAAAATTTTAAATTATTTTCTTTAAAAAATAAGATTTTTCTTCTCTTTCGTCTTTAATCTTCCGCCTTTATTGCTCGCGAAAGGCATTTTTTCCGCATGAACTAGAGTTCGGAGAGGGACAATTACCTATTATGGATCGTTTTAAAGGGAACAGGTTGTAATTAGGTGTGCTGCAATTCTTGTTTTCCCTTTATCATTGTAGTTAAGTTACAGTTAATGCCAAATCGTAGTAATATGTCCTTTTTCCATAGAAACATTCTTATTCCTTCTCTCATTAGAACCTATGTTGTGTTTTAGTCCTTTAAATAGACTTGTTCACTTATCTACGTCTCTCTCACTTATGCGCCTTTTTCTGTTGGTCCCTTGGGCCGACGCATAAGTGAGAGTTCACTGTATTTTAAATTTGTTATCTTGTCAAACTCTATACTAAAAAGTGTTTTATTCCCTAAAAATATGCATTAGTCATAAAACATCCATCATCCGTAGGAAGACATGAAAGTGACTATTTTTGTGAGAATGATGCATTTGCATACCCCTAATATGTATATATGCAGAGTAAGCGCTAACACTTATTTGACCCACAAGAGGAAAAACGATAGCAAAATTGTCTTGAAATATGCGATAGGAGAATGTATAGCATGCTGTCAGTTTAATCAATCGGCGACGCATTTTTCAAGATTATAAAATGATGAGTGTAACCTTAGTTACATCAAGAAATACGGTGACTTGATTTGTGACAAATCCGTACAGCAATTGAAAATGCGATAGTTTGACTTTCTTCTTTTATCAAGAACTTTTTGGTTAGTTACCTAAAATATTTATACTTGTTTAAAGTAAAATAAAGGTCTAAATAAATATGGCGAAAAACATTCGATTAAATATATATTATTATTAGTATTTTTATTATCATTATCAAATTCTCCATTCTCAATTTTTTTGTGAGACGTTTTCCGATTTTCATTCCTCCCTTTTAAACATTTTCCTATTTTAGAGCATCTTAATTTTTCCATAAAATACGAGCTTAATTTTTTTTTCCGCACTTCCCCAGCGGCTTCTTTTGAACCAACCTGCAAATAGATAAGAGCCATAAAACAAGGAGACCCACTCAACTTGAAGTACCAAGAGAGAAAGGATAAGATAACGAAAGGGAATAGAGGAAACTACCACATGGCAGTCTTTTCTCTGTCTGTTTATGTTTCTAACATCTCTTTTAGAAGTAATGTTTTGCTTGGTATTGCCTTACACTGAGAGCTGTTTAGCGACACCTTATATGCTTATTTTACGCGATAAAAATACGATAAATATTTTAATACTTTCTTTCAATATTAATTTCACTGTCGTTTCGTAACTTATTAAACGATTTAGCTAGTTACTGGAATATTTAAATATCCTCGTTTTGATGCTTTAATATATTTTATAAATTAGAGACTGATGGCAAGTAATTGGTGATGCTTAGTTTAATAAACGAAGACCGAATAAAAACAACATATATTTTTTTTTTTTGCAAAAGCCCCCTATACTCGTAACATTGTATGTTGGATACCGATAAATTAGAAAAGAGTAAAAAGGAAACCACAGAGTCGTTGCAGAGATAAGATTGTCAAATATAAAGAGCAAAGTGTCGAATATTTTGCAGAAAATAGAGTTGAAGAGCTTTTGGCCTTAAACGCAGAGCAAGTATCAGACAGTGCACATCTGAAAAATTAGGCCTAATATGCAAAAAATGATTTTACGTTCAAATTTACAAAAGAAATAAAGAAGCAAGTAAAACTTGACACTTTACACTTTGACTTCCAGATTACTTGATTATTCTATTCATAGCATGCTATTTTAGTTGACAGATTCAATTTTGAGCTAGCTGGTAGGTGGTAGATTTGCCCTTTACATACAGAGTTAAATTTATGTGTAGAATACTGACATTAATATCGGCCACTTTGTCTACTAGTCAGAGAAGCCTGACCCGCGTGAGGAGGTTCCCCAAGTAGCATCAACTCATCGGATTTTGCTCTGCGGATCATCGAACTCCTCGTAAACTGATCCCGTAACGCACGATGACATCGTTCCGATCAGTATCCGAGCACGGTTTTCGATGAGCTATTTTTCATCGGAAAGCGATATCCTTCCGATCAACTTTCCCGATGAAAATAAGCCGAGCATCCAAAATTGACCCTCAATTCATCGGCACGGGACTGCACTCCTCGTAAATTGCTCCAAATCTCATCGGATTTTGCTGCTCGGATTCTGTTTGGCTGATGAGACATATTGGAGCAATTCCGATGAGAACTCATCGAATCCGATCATCGGCCGATGAGAATTTCATCGGGTTTCGATGAATGGCCGATCATCGGCCAATGAGATTATGCTGCTAGGTCTGAGAGTTCAAACCTCGGCTTGGGCATGGATGCACTTTCTCTCTTTTGTTCTTTCTTAGTGTGAATGTTTTTATAAACGGGTCCCTGTGGCATGCGTGTTCTGTGGAAGTCGGACTTCGCACCAAAGGACGGTACCGCTAGAAGAGTGAAGCAGCGCACCCCAAATTGCCAGCCTAGTTGTCACAAGACAACATCAACAGCTGACAATAATATGGATATTTGACTACTGAAGAGGTACCAGTAACTCAAAACTGGCAGACAGGTACATCGTTTTTGGGCCAACTCATACGCTAAGAATTTTTTGTAGCTCGACAGTCAACGCGTTAAACAAGGATAAAACTACAAACATTTCCTCTTCTAGGGCTCTTAACCCATTTATGCCCAGTAGCCTAAAAACGGGAAGCTTGGTAGTTACTGCATACAAAAACCTGTAATGGGTATATCCTTTTACTAAAGCGGTTTTTCACAAGTTAAATATTTCTTCTTCTTGAGAAAACCAGGTAGAGTCACTATTTGGACACCAGAGTTTATTTATTGAAAGCTATTTTCAGACAAATCAGTCAAGCAACGATCCAGCATGGGTAGCCACAGAAAGTAAATTTTTTTTTGCGAACTTATTTTTCATAAAATTAAACTGTTTTAAAATGATTTGCTTAAAATGGATCACAGATGCTTCCTGTAATGTTACTTTGCAAAAGTAAAGTCAAGTAAGGTCGTTTTTTGCTCACATATCTGCACAATATCCCATAAAGAGGGCGATAAATAACTTAATAAATATGGCAACGGCGAACTATTTTAAACCTAAAATGTATGTAAACCATTCCAAGTAAGAGTTTTAAGCAGATAAAAATTTAAAAAAATTGTTGAAACAAACTTGGACTTAAATGGGTTAACTGAATTACCCAGTAGAAAACTTTTAATCATTTACCACTGGTATAGAAAAAGTTCTAAACTCTTTTCAGTCATAAGACGAATTAAATATGAGTAAACCAAACTCAATTTCCAGTCAAAAGAGATGGGGAGAAAATCCACCAAGGCCTTTCATAAACTATCCGCTCTTCAAACAGTTTAAAATCCGTGAAACAGATGCATGGTAGGATGCGGTGATAAAATCCCACGTGCTGTCTATCTTCTTCGTTGAGACTGGGAATAAAAGGAAGCGTGGGATGGAGCGCTGAATTACGGGTTTTACGACGTCGTAAAATAAAAAAGAAAATGGCTGGAAAAGGTGCTTCTGGGGAGACCATGCTGTAAGCGGTTGATAGCATCGGGAGTACTTTAATCTGTAGGGAAATGTAAAAAAAAATGGATGGAACTAGATATATTTAGTTTTATTATCTTAAGGGTCATTCCATAGAAATATCAACCTCAGACGAAGAAAAAAAAAATACCGAAGTGAAAAAAGTATTACAAAAAATAAATAAATAAATAAATAAAAATCATACAACATAAGATGTTAAAAAAATTGAAAAATTATTGTAATTATCACTGAGATTAGACATAATAAATAGTTTGTAGCGTGTTTACTGCTTGTTATTCGATGGTTACGTTAGTCACGTTACGTTAGTCATACTCCATCTTGAGTAAAAGTGGCACTTAAGACTAAAAAAAATTAAGATTTAATAAGTGTGTTATGTTTTTGAAAGCCAACTTTACACATTTTTTCAAATATATCATTCAATTTTTAACACTTTCTTAACTTTGAGAAAATTTCGCCTCGCAACATGAGCATTCATTTTCAGGGTTGCAAAAATGTTACGTTAGTCACGCTGCTATTTTGGTTGAAAAAAACACCTACTATCAATAATTTTGTTTTAAATTCTTAGCAGAAATGATACATAGATACCATGTACATTGTAAATCCACCAGCATAACTAAAAAATATTTTTTATCCTTTAAGTTACAAGTAAAAACAGTTACAAAATCAGCTCTGAATGTTACGTTAGTCACTATGGAATGACCCTTGACTCCCATTGGCGCGCTTTTAGTAAAATTGTTCGAACGTTTATCACTTCTTACTATGCAGAAATTTTTAAACGTTTCTTGTTAAAAGTGAGATGCAGAAATTCCCAATTTAAAGGAAATCCAAGCACAGAATGTGCTATTAAAAGTTCCACATTCTTGTTGTATGAAACAAATCTAAAATGGGTTTGCTGTTTAACTACTCCAGAGTTACTCACCTTGGTGTTTGAAGAGACACATAAAAAAAAGGTCATTTGAAACAAGTTTACAAGGCCTTTGCACTAGTCTAAATGCAAAATAACAAGACTTCTGGAGTGACGCCCCGAACTTTTGGGGGCGGAAAATTTATTGAAGAAATTTTCGTCAACTAAAATATAATATACGAGTAAGTACGCACAACCTATACCTACAACTGATCAAGAGGGATAGAAGGAATAATTATTTTTTTTAATGCATTATTGAAATATTGTCTCCAGATTTGAAGAATCGTCTGATAAAATTTCTGAGCAAAGAAAATTTTGAGAGGTCACAGTGACCTTCCCTAACCTAGTGCACCAAACGTTAAGGGACAAGAGCTTGGACATTGTCAAAATGGTTCCCTTCCGAGGGTGGATTTAGAAATATTTCAAGGGAAGGGAGAGATTTTATTGCAACTATATCACACATCTTGGTTTACAAATGCTGACCTCATATGTTTTGGACTTCAATTGCGAAACGTGTCCTGAACCTCCCTTCTGCTAGCATCAAACATAGTCTAAAAATGACTTTTTTGAATTTCAATATTAAAAGTTTACCAGTGATGAGTAGAGCATATAAAACTTGAAGAAAATGAAAGAGCCAAAGGGTTGATCGTATTCAGTAACTGCAAAGCTGCTCTTCAGGCAATTCAAAGGGGTTCTTCAAGACTTATCACGGATATACATCGAACACTTTATAAGATCTTGAAGAAACAGTGCATCATGCAGTGGATTCCTGCGCACGTAGGCATTACTAAAAACAAGATAGCAGATACTTTGGCAAAGGAAGCAAGACAACTAAATACCAACAGAGTTACCAAAGTCACTCTCTGAAATATTATTTCGGTGGCTAGAGCAAAACTAACTGATAGAAAAATCAAAATAAAATTCCAAATTCCAGAAATCAGTACCAATAGAACCCTCATCAGTACTTTAACAAGACTCAGGACAGGACACTTCAGGGGGATGAAGATACGTGAAGACGGGACAAGGACGTATTGCCTCTGCAAAAATTGCCCAGAAACAGAACTAAGCCCCGAGCACCTTTTCAACTGTTACGCTATCCTGGCGAAATCATGATACACTATCATTACTATATTAATTGCAACAAATAAGTGACAATCCGTGGCCAGACTTTTACGAAGAAAATTGTCTTCGTATCGCTGATGCTGTACATAGGACCTTCAGTCCTATTTAATTCTCTATTTGTGACACGTAACCAACCAACTAACCAACCAACCAGTGATGAGTCTTTCAAGATACGAGGTAGGGGCGATCGCCCCTACCTTGCATCCGTCCCTGTTCTCTACAAGCAAGAAGATTCGGGAATCATTGAAAATAGACGTAAAAATCTTCTCGAAAGACAGAATCATTAAACATTATGCGTGGGTAAAGAAAGTGATGCAAACAGGGGTTCCCCCGCGAGCAAGCGGATGATATCACTAACAAGTGCTCCATAATTAAGGCGTCGTGTCATAATTATTCACAAAGTGGCGATGAAAAAAAGTTAACATCCTGTGACGAAAAGCGGTTCATCTTATTCGTGTCCATTTTTTTCACTTTCAGTGACAAAGTATCTCTTCGCAAGTGTCGCTAATTTGTCACATATAAATTAAATGTAATCTCAATCTTGAGTTTTGAGAGGAAAGAAAAATTAATATGGGAAGAAAAAGAAATGATTTACTTCCGACAAATTAAAATTTGTGCAAAAATAATTACAGTCAGGTGTTTGAAATATTGCTTTTCTTTTTATCAAAGGCACATTTTTCCTCTTTATAATTCTCGTATGAGTAGTTAACTACGTGTTTCTAAAAATTATAGTTTTGCATACATTTTAGTGTCTTTTGAAAGGATTTTTTTCTCACACTAAACATTTTCTCCAATGACAAAGTCATTAAACGAATTGACAATTATGTTTTGAGAGTGTAGTTTTTCTTTTTCTCAAACGCTCATCTCCCCTCCACTTTTCTAATTCTCGGATGTGCATGGCTCCGTATGTTTCTAAAACTTAAAATTTTGCATAAATTTCAGTCTGTCTTTGAAGAGTATTTACTCACACGATATGAATACAAAAAGAGTACTCATAAATAGTAGTTTTTTTTTTTCAAGTTATACTGTAATGCACGGGAAAAAAATCAGAACATAAATTTGCTATGCAATAAGAAATATGCGCAATGGTTTATTAAATAAAAGATACTGTTTAGAAACTGATATTAAAAAAACTATATTTATTTTGAAGCCAAAAAATGAAACTGAAATACATAATCCAAATGAATTCATTTTACTATCCGTGGCATAAGAAATTTTTGAATTAGATTGAATATAAAGAATAATTATTCATAATTTCCATATCTAAGCCTTAAAGGTGAATAATATTCTACAAATGTACTGAAGGAAATCGCTTCTCCTGAATCTATTTTTAACTTAATTCGTGTTCAGCAAACTAATGTACTGAGCGAGAGGTCTATCTTTGTGTGTGTGTGTGTATTTCTCAAGCTACCTATAAAATACAGGTTCTATTGTGTGTATAAATTTGTAAGGAATCAAAAATAAGGAACACTTGGAAAGTAGGAATAAGTCATGATTCATAAAACATAAAAATGAGATCACAGTCATCGATCAATCGGTCAGTTCAAGATTAAAGAAAAATAACAGCTTTTCTTTATCTCTACCAATAAGCTTTCGTAACATCCTTCAATACAATTCACAAACTTCATAACTCGCAAACAATAAAGACTGTACTTTTTCTCCCGTATTTCAATGACCATGTACGGTTATCGGCGATTGATCGGCATGAACTACATGCTTACGATTAGCCCCGAACTTGCGCCGCAACCTTCAACTGCGGTCGAAACTGAAACCGAAAACGATATAAAATGACTCACGAGCGGTTATCGCTTGATCTATCGCAGCGGGGCAGATTATCAGCCATTGAAATTTGGAAGAAAAGACTTCGAGGTCAAGAGACAGCTTCGAGTTCACCGAGTAAGAAGACATTTTTTTTTTCCTGATAGGAAGAAGAAGATTTGTAATAAATAGGTATGATATATGGAAGTTTTTTTTTTGTTTTGTTTTGTTTCGTTTTGGAACGGAGAGCAACCTGTTTTGCTCTGGGTAGAAGCACGGAATTTTATTTCGTCCCATTGTTGCTAACATACGAGTATATATACGAGTATATACTTTGAAACAGTGCTTGAAACTTTGTTGTTGTTTTAACTGAGAAGCATCAACCAATCGATTTTTGGTAATTTAATGGCTTGAAATACTTTACAAATCGCAAATTCCCAAATTCCAATAAAAGTTCACAGGAACAAAAAGAAACTTTTCAAACATCGAGCGTTGAGGAAGCGAGGCGTGGTCTCAAGTGACCGTAGCATTCAAATCCATGCCATTCATATCGAAGCACAAGTCTCGTATTTTTCCCCCTAAGTTTTCCTTTTCTTTAATTCGTTCGCTTTTTCACATGCCAAGTCTTGGCATGTGAAAAAGTGAACGAATAAAGAACAAAAACTGAACTCTGTGCAGAAGGGAAGGACAGAAACTGAATTCTGGAATGGCTAATAAAAAAATCGCTCCCGTCGAATTGCTAGAAAACCAGAATGTGTAAGTAGTAGATTAATAATTCTGAATAGTAACTTAGTAATATAGTTGCGCTCATTAGTCTTATTGTTCATATTTTAATTAGTTAAATTGTTAAAAGTAGTTTTAGTTAGTAAATACCGCTAAAGATCCTCCAATTATCTTATGATTTACATTACAGTTCATAAATAACTTATAAGGCCTTCAAAATTAAATACCGTAAAGGAAGTTTGTATACCGGAAGTAAATAGATGCATGTTTCTCAGTTTTGGTTAACAGAAATATTCACTCAGAATATTCACTTCAGAATTAAATAAAAATAAAAAAACTTGCATGTTTCTCAGTTTTGGGTAACAGGAATATTCACTCAGAATATTCACTTCAGAATTAAATAAAAATAAAAAAACTTGCATGTTTCTCAGTTTTGGGTAACAGGAATATTCACTCAGAATATTCACTTCAGAATTAAATAAAAATAAAAAAAAATTGCATGTTTCTCAGTTTTGGGTAACAGGAATATTCACTCAGAATATTCACTTCAGAATTAAATAAAAATAAAAAAACTTGCATGTTTCTCAGTTTTGGGTAACAGGAATATTCACTCAGAATATTCACTTCAGAATTAAATAAAAATAAAAAAAACTTGCATGTTTCTCAGTTTTGGGTAACAGGAATATTCACTCAGAAATATTCACTTCAGAATTAAATAAAAATAAAAAAACTCACTGGCAGTTAGTCTGCTCGAGACCAAATCTTAAAATCAGAAATAAAAGCTAACCCGAAAAGAGGACCTGAAGATTTTGAAATTAGATTTTTTTTTAGTAAGATTATTATAAATATTTTAAGCAGGTTTGCCTTATGATTTTTAAGTTATTGAATGAAAATAAAGTTTTAGGATTGTCCTTAAATACTATGTCGATAAAATACACGAAGAAATTTCAAAGTGGCTAGGATGAAGGACCTGACCAGAAGGAGTCATTTGAACCGTTAGTCTCAAGCCTTACTGGTCCTTCTTTGTTTTGATAAGAACTAAGCTTCCTTCCCCTACGTAGTCGAACCCCTGACCTCACCATTAACTTGTGCATTTCTCAAAACTATGACCCAAACGCTGGAATTGAAACCTTTTGCACCTGAATCGAATCCGTAATGTTGAAGGAACAAACCAGAATAGTTTTTCAGTTCCCAAACTCCTCCCTAGAAGCCATAGTCTCACGTCAGTCTTGCTATTAGGATGGGTAAAGACTAAGTGCGTGACCCCCCCCCCCCCCTCCGCCTCACACATAGCTGAAACCCTGGATTTCCAAAGTTCAAAGTTCCGACTCAAACGCTGAAATTTGCATTTTTTTTTTCTGAGAAGGTCGTTGTTGTCAGTCAAGGTCGGGGTGCGCTGCCTCACTTTTCGAACTGTACCGTCATTCGATGTGAAATCCGAATTCCATGACACACATATCCCATAAGGACCCGTTATAGGGTGGGTAACCATTCACAGAACAGCCAGGGGTGCCCATCCTCCCCAAGCTCAATGGCGCAAATCCCCCCCCCCAATTTTTCACAACCCTCTTGTGCTTTTTATTTTTATTTTTACCTCTCTTTTTTATTTTATTTATTTTACAAATATTTTTTTAATTTTTTTTATTTTTTTAAATATTATTTATTTATTCTTTTAAATATTATTTATTTTTTATTTATTATTAATTTTCTAAAAGTACTAATTATGCGTAGAACAGAATCGCTTGTTTTCTCTTCCAGACATTCCAAGCACACTCACAAATAAATAAATAAAATAATAAAGAAATAAAAGAACTAATTTAAATTAAAAATATTAATGAATAATTTTTAATAAAAAAAATCAGTAAATAAATAAATTAGTTTAAAGAAATCCCCCCAAGAATATTGATGGCGCAACTTGCGCCATAATCCCCCCCTGTGGGCACCCTTGAGAACATCAACACATAGGACAAGGTTAGGAGAGACATAGTGCATCCATACCCAAGTCGGGATTCGAGCCCGGAACAACCCTATCCGTGTCAGATTTCTCTGACCATTAGATAAGGTGGCCGACTTCTGACAAAATTCCTTAACCAGAAAGGATTTTAAGGCCATTTCTTTTTTCTCGCCCCCCCCCCCGTGCCTATCTTTCCATTCCTTATATAGGTGTTGTTTACAAACTAATTCCGTGAGAAAATCCTGACTGAGCCCCTGGCTGGACGGCTGTATATCAAGAAAACAGACTCCTTTTGTGCCGAGTTACGCCTATGCCTACTTTCGTTCCCAAACTCAAATCTAATATAATTTATTTATGATCCATAATGGCAAAACGTGCTTCCTTTTCTTCCTACACCGACTAATACGCATTTAAGAACAACACAAGGGCCTACTCCTTCTCCCGATCCTGTGTCTAATAAACGTGACAGCAGCACGTGCTCGTGCTCCCTGATTGGTTAAAAGGCCGCTAATTATCCAGAGTTAGCAGCGGTTTTAGCGAATGATTAACGAGTATTAGATGACTCGGTAGATATCAATAATACAGGACGACAACTGGCGAGCACGAAGCGCCCCGGGTGACAATTCGATTTCAGAGAACGGTTGTAGTCAATTAAGGACCCAGTAATGATTTCTCCCTGACTCCATGATTCATTGCTTCTTATTTGGCGAAGCATTTAGGTTCTTGACAGAAGGAACATAAAAACACGTTTATTAAGTAAGGTTTTGAATAACAGAAAAATTGTGAGTTTCTTCATTATTTTTCGCTGATAGCGATGAAAACAATCTTTAAAATGATGCCTTACTTTTAAAGTTTGATGAAATATTACTAAAATTATGGTGTACTCTTACACTCCCCCCCCCCTCAAAAAATGGAAGTTATGCATCTAGGACGAGCGGTTGGGAAAATGAAGGTTCCTGTAATTATTTCTCTAGCTCCTGGAACACCCTGTATATTTCTTTAGTCTGTTTTTCTGTCATAACGCGAGATCTTCCTTTATCAAATTCCATGATTTCTTCCCTCATTTTTAAGCTTATCGAGCCGGATAATGTCAAAAAATAGATCAATTTTTTTCCGTCAATAAAAAAAAACGTTTTTCCTGTTTTTTTTTTTTTTTTATTATTATGTATGACTTCTGTGAATACCATCCGCAAATTAAGAGACATTAGCGTTGTTGCACAAAGCTTCATGCTAGGAATTGCAAAGATAGTAAGGTTGATCCTGGTTTGTCGCTTTTGAATGACTTTTTTTCAAGGGTTAATTTTGATCGAAATTTAAAGGAATATAGGGTAAAAGCACCAGTAGTCGGCCATTTAAGAGATCTTTTGTTGATCTTGGCTAACCTAGAACTTTCAGCTATCAATACAGCAACAAAAACAAGGTAAAACTTTAGAATGAACCTTTCTGATAGTGAACCACCTACTTGTTTCAGAAATTAAAAAAAAATTATGGTAAAATCCAAGCTGTTGTCAACACTAGTTAATGCTCCAGTAGTCGGCCACAGAATCATCTTAGCTGAAAAATTAGCAGAATCGCAATCTTGGATGACGGCATGTACCTATCCTCAATCATCAACCAGTGGCAGTAAAGTTTTGGGTACTTTTTTTTAAATTAGTAATGAGTCATTTCATTTTGAATGGTGATTCAAAAGGAAATGACTTTGAAGCATTTTGAATCACCATTCAAAATGAAATGACTCAGTACTAATTCAAAAAAAGTATCCAAAACTTAACTGCCACAGGTTGATGATTGAGGATAGGTACATGAATGTGTGAATGCGTCATATCTGATTTTGAATTAAAAATGTATTATTTATGAGGAGTTTTATGTCATTGTGGCCGACTACTGGAGACTGGCCGACTACTGGAGCACTTACCCTATAATCTAAACGAGTTGTGGGATTTTAAGCCAGAGTTGTACAGTTGCAATAACACCAAAAAAGAAAATGTTTATTTTGGCATATTAATTTAACATGAATAATATTTCTGAAAAATGCTTTTTGTCTTGGTTGTTTCTTGTACTTCATGAAACTACAAAACTGAGGCATGCTTTCATTTTTTTTTTTTTAAATTGGCAAAAAATAATAATTCGAAACAATAACCGTTAAAGACTCAAATTTTTGGATTACTGTTATAAAGCGCAAATGCTCCTCATCAGCTGGTTAACATATATTTGGGGCAGATGCCGACCACCTTGTCTAGTAGTCAGAGAAGTCTGACCCGGATGGAGAGGACCCGGGTTCGAATCCCGTCTCGAGCAGGAGTGTACTTTCTCTCTCCTGTCTTTGTCTTTTCTCTGTGTGAATGTGTTGTGCTGTGGATGGTTGCCAACCCTATAAACGGGTCCTTATGTCATTCCTGTACTGTGGAAGTCAGACTCCCCACCAAATAACGGTACAGTTGGAAAAGGGGAAAGCGCACCCCAAATCGCCAGTCTTCCAGTCTAGCTGGTACAAGACAACAAAAACAGCATTTCGGCACTTAAAAATAGAGAAAGTTTTGATAAAAGTTACCCCAAATAACTACTTTGTAAGAAACCTCTAAAATTGCTTAACCCTTTAACTGTCATGCCCGAGATTGTCTCGGGCACAGCTGGTTTTCGAAAATGTCACGCTCAAGTATTACTCGGAGTAATTTTTTTTTTTTTTTTTTTTTTGAGTGCATCGTATTGTTATACCCGAATATATTTCGGCTTCATTTCTTTGTCAAACCCGACTGTTTCTCGGGTTTGTGCTTGGAAAAGTGTTAAAAATCAAAATAACTTGACAGTTAAAGGGTTAATGCACCAACTAGTGTCTCAAGCCACCAATTTACGATAAAATCCCCCGATTTTACACTTGGAGCGGAAACACTGTTGCTACCTCATGAACCATTTCGTATTTTTAGCACCGCAGTGTCCTTAGTCACTTACAAACATAATTTCCATCTGAGATGTCAAGGCACGCGTCAAGAAGGAAAATAAAAAGAAAATGGCAACAGCTGCGAAGCGATGTTCTTTTCGCACGTCAGCTGTCTGTCGGATTTTGATGGAACGATGGGGGCAATTTCTTGTGTCTTTAATCCCAATTCTTTTTAAATTTGTTTCTTCGAAGACAATAGGTGCTACATTGCTTTTGGGGCTTGTAGTTGGAGGCTGGATCAGGGTGCGTTTTGTCACCGTCGAAGGTTGGACGATGTTTTATGGAACTTATTTTTAGTTTCCGTGTGTCACTACAACGTGGAAGCAATTTTTGTTTTTGTTATGGTTGAGGAAAGTGTTTCGAGTTTTACTTTTTCTGTATCTACCATCGATAAATTTATGGAATTAAAAAAAAAAAAAAAGAAAAAAAAAAAACTAGAAAAACTATTGCAGATGTGAAAATTTTCCAGTTTTTAATTTCAGTGGTTTTACGCGTTTCAAAGGGTGTTGAATTCATATTGACCAATTTTGAAAATTTCTTTTCGACTGTGAGCCGCAAATGATTTTTGTGAGATCTCTAACCCAAAAGGGATTGCATGGACTCTAAGGGCCATGCTCCACATCGACGTAAAGCAGAAAAATTAGGCAGAAGCGTAAAATTTATTCAATGGTGTTCCTATGGAAAGTACCCGGATTTTCGCTTTCTGCCTTCAGTTTCGGTCGCGTTTTACGCTGATGTGGAGCAGGGCCCTAACAGTTAATTTGGCGTCGGTTAATATGTATTGGTTTAATCTTTGACATTTTCTATACAGCATATGGCAGTTGGAACACAATTAACAAAAAATAAAAAAATAAATAAATAAATAAATTCAACGTGTTTTCTCAGATTTTACAATCAATGAATAATTACCCGACTACGGCAAAGCCTAAAGGAAGGGTTATGTTTTTATCAGTCTGGCTATGTTTGTGGTTAAGGATGTTCCACCGTAGCTCCTAAACTATTCATTCGATTTTGATGAATGAGGTGCCAATTGATTCGTTTTCGAGTCTCGAGTGTCATAGGCTACTTTTTATTAGAATTTAACAAGAGGAAAGATCGATTATTCATAGACAAGCACCGATTTTTACCGATATTTTCGGAGCTAAGTGTGTTCAACAATGAATTTCCAGTGTAAGGCTTACCTAGATTTTAGCATGAAATTAGTTCAAAGCAATATATATATATATCTATATCTATAAAAATGAGTGTATGTATATATATATACTTGTTCTCTATACAAATCCACAGTTTGCGTCAGATTTTCATCAAACTTGACACAGAGGTTCCTTGATGCCCTAGAATTCTCATAGGCGGGGTCTTGAAATTTTAAAAAATCCAAAAAGCTCAAATTTAAATTTTTTGTCAAAAAATGACCCTTTTATAGGAATCTAGCCTATTTATATTGTAATCGAGATAGGCCTTTTAGTATTCAAATTGATGAAATTTAAGATTTTTAAATATTAGTATTTTCCAACAATGATTACGATTAAAGTAATGAATTTTCAATTTAAGGCTCACCTATTTCCTTTTAGCATTGAAATAAGTAAAAAACAATCATAATTCATGTGGACTTTATAAAAAGAACCACGGATTTGAATTTCAAATTTGCAATGCGACGACAGTTGCGTCTGTAATGGAGATAAGCCTTCAGAACGAGAAATAGATTTATTTCTGAGTTATAATAATTTTTACTTTGCAGGTGGGAACAATTAATAGAGAAAAGTTAATATTTTAAATTTGGCGGGTGAAATTGATGCAATTTTTTCACTTTCATGTGCATATATTTCATGCCAGTGGACGCGGCAAAGCACAGACAACATTTATCTTTAATTTTCACCTTTTGGTAAGACTATTTTTCTGTAAACGTTTAACTCTCTGTAATATTTTAGTTTTCTTCAAAGTTTGTACCTAAGAGACAGATTGATGCAAATTATTTTATACCCATATGAATAGAACTCTTTCAAACTTTTTTTCCCTGAATGCTATGTTGTATTAATAAGCACCCGGGCAACGCCGGGTATTAGGCTAGTATATATATATAAAAGATAGTTATTAAATATTTGTTTCAATTTATTATTTTACACATGCATTTTTCCAGTTAAACTTGAATTTCAAGGTTTTAGTTTTGACAACACTTGATTCTCGTGACGTGAAAACTTGTATTTAAATAGGCAAAAGTTTCATTACACGACTACGGCAAAGCCTAAAGTAAGGGTTACGTTTTTAGCAGTCTGGCTATGTTTGTGGTTAAAGATGTTCCACCGTAGCTCCTAAACTATTCATTCGATTTTGATGAATGAGGTGCTAATCTATTCGTTTTTTTAGTCTTGAGTGTCATAGACTACTTTTTACTAGAATTTAACAAGAGGAAAAATCGATTATTCCTAGACAAACACCGATTTTAACCGATATTTTCGTATCTAAGTGTGTTTTAGTTCAAACAAAAGTCGCAATCAACAATGAATTTCCAGTTTAAGGCTGACCTAGATTTTAGAATGAAATTAGTTAGCACTTTGAATGAGGCAGTAATTGACGTTGGAAGATGAATTTTGCAAAGGGCCAAGTTTACGTCGCATTAAGTAGGGTAAGGACATTGGAGGGTTTATTTATAAGCGATCTGCACCCACGGAAACTTTTAAGCAACCCTCATGATTCAGCGTCTTTGATGGAATTGGAAAGGCTGAGAAATTTTGACACTGCTCAATAAAAATTACCCAAATAACGTTTCATACTTTTTTGTTATGTACATTTAATTTTGTAATGTATATTCATTTGCTAATATACAGTGGAGTAAAATAAAAAAGTTTTAAAAACCTGTAACCCGACTACAAAAAAGCTCTAAAAAGTAAGAAATAATAACAAGTTTAAAAAACTATAACCCGACTACAAAAAGAAAAAGCACTGAAAGGTAAGAAACAAGGTTGGTGCTATTTAATATCATCGTCTTATTAAATAAAACAAGACGTTTGATATCTTAGCTATACTTATTTATTTAGTTCTACGACTTGAACCCTCTGCAAGTTCCACATTAACAACATAATTCAATTCAAATGCTGTAGTCGTGCGTTGTCAACTACAGAAAGCAAGCATTCAAACTTGATACACAAGCAAACATATTAGTTTGATCTATATACAGGGTGTCCACTCCAATCGTGGACCAATAGCTAATTTCTAAACCGTTAGAGATAAGCATATAGTTTATTTGGGAAAACATCTCCAAATTATGAAAGGAATTTTGTGTCTACTCAATGTTTTTCAAAAAATCAAATTTTGAAAGAGTTACGAAATTTAAATTTTTATACAGCCCCCCAATCCTATCAATCATATTTAGTAAAACATTCTTGACACTGTAACGTTTAAAACTAAAAAAAAAATCACTCTTCTACGACAAAAATTGACCGAGTTATGACGTTTTGAAAAATCAAGATTTTGAAGGATTTCGCATACGGTCCCTTAAGCGATCTCTCGATGACGTCATGAAACAATGCAAAATCTTGATTTTTCAAAACGTCATAACTCGGTCAATTTTTGTCGTAGAAGAGTGATTTTTTTTAGTTTTAAACGTTACAGTGTCAAGAATGTTTTACTAAATATGATTGATAGGACTGGGGGGCTGTATAAAAATTTAAATTTCGTAACTCTTTCAAAATTTGATTTTTTGAAAAACATTGAATAGACACAAAATTCCTTTCGTAATTTGGAGATTTTTTCCTAAATAAACTATATGCTTATCTCTAACGGTTTAGAAATTAGCTATTGGTCCACGATTGGAGTGGACACCCTGTATATACAAGAATGGTAAATTAGGTTATAATGTTATTCTATCAAATTGTTTTTCTGTAGTTGACAACGCACGACTACAGCATTTGAATTGAATTATGTTGTTAATGTGGAACTTGCAGAGGGTTCAAGTCGTAGAACTAAATAAACAGCTAAGATATCAAACGTCTTGTTTTATTTAATAAGACGATGATATTAAATAGCACCAACCTTGTTTCTTACCTTTCAGTGCTTTTTCTTTTTGTAGTCGGGTTATAGTTTTTTAAACTTGTTATTATTTCGTATGCATTTTCAGCTTGTTGTGCAATCGGAAGTTACCTGGTTTAAATGAAAAAAAAAATCTTTGTTTTTTAAGCCTTCACCTACTACAACTTTTGCGCTTAGGACTTGATTTTTTTTTCCGTGCTACTCAAATGCACAGGGTGTGCTTCCACGAATTCAAAAAGGCAGCAGTCAGAGCTAGGAATGGTTTTTTATTCTTTTTTTTTTTTTTTTGCTGAGTAGGAAATTGTCTACTTATAGTTTTGGACGCCTTTTAATAATTGAAGATCATTATTCAAAAAGTGATTAGTTCTACATTTTAAACACTTCTAGAAATCTCGAAAAAGTGGTTTAAAATTTCCTTGTCTAAATTTTTTCATTATGTATTTTAATATGTTAGAATTCGCCTAAATGAAACAATTTCTTATGAAATTTTAACAAAATACCTATGCATAGTTAATTTCTTTTCCAGTGACGCTCCAAATTCATATCCAGATATTAAGTTAATTTGAATTTTCAGCAATAATCCAACCAATGTTTGGTTAACCAATTCGAGTCTTGAGATAAGAAAACAAAATAAAAAGACTTCAGTTTCAAAATTATAATTCAGTTCTTAACCCCCTGACGGTTCTGGACGTCTTATCACGTCCATTTAACATGCAATTCTGGAACTGCTACCCCTGGAAGGAGGAAAAGCGAAGAAGGCGTATGCCCTGTTGCACCTCTTCTACTTTAATTTATCATAGAATATTGGTTGGTGATGTCTCACTTTCGCACAGAATGAGAGGGAATATTTTTCCACATATAAATGAAGTGAAATGTAAACACAAAAACACTGAGAAGCGCTATTAAACAGACATGTGACACAACTAGAATGAAAGTATTGAAATTGCGTCGCTGTGTGAGCAAATACAAAAATTTTGATACATACTACACCTGCAAGTTCAAACATGTGCTTTTGGTTCTATATAGCCAATTATTTCATTTGGATGCATGAAATTGGTAGATGTTAAATTTAACTTGTGATGCCCTTTTTTTTTGTTCTGTTCTTAGTATTTTGTTATTTCAAAACATACTGAATTCAGTAAAAATACTGAAAAATCACATGTCTGATTGAAGCACCAAGGTCTTTAACTGAAAAATGATACGCGAATCAGTGCGAAGGGGTAGGATATTCCTTAGCTGAATAATTGTAAAAAAATGGTGCTGCCATCTTTCGACGGCTCTGTGAAATGTAATATCTTACTATGTTCCTCGTCTAATTTTCCTTCAAATTGACGCACAAAAAAATGGTTTCAGCTGCCTATCAATCCATGTGTTTCATGGTGAAACAAATTCACTAAAATTTTGATTTCTTTATAATACGTAATTTTCAAAAATTACAATCACCAAAAAGTAACATTTTCTGCCAATGGTCAGAAATATTCAATCAATTCAGAGAAATTTTCTTGTGAAGCTTTTTTTTTTTTTGAGCAACGACAAATTCCTTTTTGCATTCTTTTTGTCGTTGCGCAGTCCCTCTTTCAGATTGGCCGTCTGCCAACGTCTCGCGTACCGGTGCCCCACCAACCGGACCTGCTCACCGGAACCCTGCGCAGGGGGCCATGCATCACAAGGTGATGAAGGAGCACACTCACACGACCGCCTACACACACACACAATTCGTCATCACGAAAAACAATTTGAGCAATTGTCTCTCTCTCGATTTTGTTCCTCCACACTGCAAAAAAGGAACCGTTGTTTTTACCGTTTAATACTGGCAGTAGAGGTTCCAATTTAAAACTGTAAAATGCACAGTAATAAACTGTAGAACTGGCAATTTCGCAGTTTATTACTGTAAAGTCAGAAATTTTACAGTTTGTTGCCGTAAAATTTAGCAATATAATACTGCAAAAACAACAGTATAATACTGGAAGCGGAGGTTCCAGTTTTAACCCATTAATGCCTAGCGTCCCTTTTTAGGAACGGTTCAAAAAAGGGTCTGAATTTCCCAAAAATGAGCATTTCAACCAAATAATAGTGTTCAATGAGTACCTCGGTATTGTTTCAATGCGTTATTAACAGAAAACAGAACACAACCATTGTAAAGTGTGTTCTGTAGCCGTTTTAATATGATCTTTATCAAAAATTACTTCGTTCACAATCCGAAGAATAAAAGCTAAGTTTTCAAAGTTATTCCCAGCTTCCCAGTGTATGTTAATTGCTTATTTTATTCCTTCTTTTAAATGTCTTTGTAAATATTTTATAGTAGGCAGAAAAAAAATGTTGGCAAAAAAAGTATGTACCCTCTGCGGTCTATCGTAACTTTTAAGGGACGATTTTTCTTTCCTTAAAAAAAATATATTTTTTACTTGATATTTTTTAAATTATTTTTCCTGGTCGATTAAACACTGTTTGTAACAAGTATACAAAATATCTTTGGAAAAAAAATCAGGCATTAATGGGTTAAACTATAAAATGCACGGTAATAAACTGTAAATTTAGCAATTTTAGTTTATTACTATAAAAATTAACTGTATTATACTGTAAAAACAACATTCATTCTTTATAGTACCCCATCAGTGAAATACTGTTGCACCGAACTCCCAAGTCATCACAAATTTTCTTCACTGTGACGGGTAATTAATGATATAACAACCGTCATTATTACCAATCTTTTGACTTCTAGTGTGAAAATTTTTCTGACAGGGATTAATAAAATTACCTCGGTTTTGGAGCAAAATATCTGGCGGTAGCCTTTTGGTGGCAAGGCAAGTTTTTTATTTTTCTGACGCATAGAAAGTGTTGTAGCAATCGGAATAAAGAGAAATTAGATGGTGAGATGGTTCAAGGTTGGTCGTGTATATTTCAACGATTTTATCAGCGAGCAGCAAAAATACATGACCCTGAAACATGATTATTCAAGACAAAACCAAAAAATAAAAAAATAAAGCGCTGTGGGTGTCCTGGCCAATGACTCTCCTGGCATGGCACCACCTGCTTTCTTTTTACTTCGCTCGCTATGTAACCAAAAAGAAAGAAAATGAACATTTGCCTGATATTCAAAATTCCAGATATTTTGCTCCAAAATTAGCTGATGTTTAGTGATCCAGTACTGTTTTGAAGATCAGATGACAAAATGTTCTTAATAAAGGGTTATTACATCATTGGTTAAAAATTAAAAAATATATAAAAAAATTTACATAAAATGAGAAAAACGACATTACTCTCCAATTTCCTGAATTCTTTAATATAGAAATTTTTCTCTTGATTACGCAACACTTACTCTTACTCTACATATTTATGCAGCAATTTCAAGATCCTACTTTTGATAGACATCACAGTTTATAACTAGCGCAGTGATGCATATAGATCTGTTTCATTTTCAGACCAAATACATGTGCTGTTGAAGAAGTTCCTGGCACAAATAAGAAGTACTGGACTGAATGCAAGTATTGGATGAACAGGGAGATCTGCGGTGTCAAAACGTAAGTCATTGCAATTGCTTTTCAAGTGCTTAACAGCATGTATATTTTTTAAACATTTTCTTTTAAGACAAATAATTTCTTTTAAACACACCTAGTTTATTAGTAAGCCACATTGTCTTACAGCTGAAGCAATGAAATATACAATGCTAATTGAACTTTTTTAAGAACTATAATTTTAATCTCAGACCAAAGCAACATAACAAATAGAATAGAAAGCTCATGCTACAGAGTAGGGGTGCGACATCGAAGGCAAAACATCGATGTTTCAAGACATCGATGTTTCGAAATTAAGACATCGATGGTATTGATACATCGACCAAAAAACATCGATGTTTTCAAACATCGATGTTTCAAAACATCGATCTTTTTTTATAAAAATTACTTACACATTTAAACGTAGTGATACAGCAACTCCCCACCCCAATACATTGCGCCTCTTTGTATCACTCAATTAGATTTATCTTTTCTCTCCTAAAAAACATCAACCGTGTGATATCGATGTCAATTTTGAAAACTTTTTTAGTGAGCTAAATACTGCAACTGTTGATTAACTGTATATCTTTTATTTATCTCATATTTTTATGAAACTTTTTTTGTTGAAATGTAAAACACCGTTATCGAAAAAAAATTCTATAGCAAAACAAAAACAACGATGTTTAAAAATCGTTGACCGTAAATCATCGGTAGAATTTTTAAAAAAACTATTTCAACACGATAGATATTGCAACTGTTGAAGATGAATCTTTTTATTGCATATTTTTATTGGTTTTTGCTGAAGTGTAAAACAGACATCGAAAGAAAAAAAAACATCGAACGCGAAACAGTGATCGTCGAAAGACATCGACCTTAAAACATCGGTAGTAACTATCAAAAACGTCTTCTGACGAGATTGATAGCGTAACGGTAGGCTGATTAATGACATAACTTTTGACCGCATATCTTGATGATTTTTTTTTTCGCTGAAGTATAAAACATTCACATAAAAAATAATAATGAAATAAATATAATTCAAAAAAAAAAAAAAAATGCGAAAGCAAATTAGAAATGGTTTAGGAACATCGAGAGCAAAACATCAATAAAAACCATAGAAAATGCTTTCTAATGAGATTTATACTGAAACTCCTGATTAAGGATGAAAACTTCTTAATACGTCTGCATATCGCACATTTTAATCAAGCTTTTTTTGCTGGATTATAAAACATCGACATCGAAAAAAACATCGAACCCAAAACATCGATATTTTGAAAACATCGATCCTCAAACATCGATGGTAAAAACATCGATGTTTTAGCAAAAACATCGATGTTTCTAAAACATCGACATCGATGTCGCAGCCCTACTACAGAGCTGATGTCATCATTTTGAGAACTTTGCTGTTTTTGAGAAATAACAAGCACTAGTCTTTTTTAATACGCTTTTTTTGTTTCACTTGTGGGTTTGTTTGTTGTCAGTACACTGTTAAAACTGACTTGCTTGAAAATGAGACAAAATAGTGACTTGTTTTTTCCGAGTCAATTGGTCTTGAATTTTAGTCTCCGAAAATTTGAGTTTTGAGACAGACCTGTTACTTAAATATTTCACAAATACGGAAAAGGGAAATATTACTTTATTTACATTGAAACAATTTAAATTCGTAGAAAAAGACAAAGTTTATTATCATGAAACGATTTTCTATCTTACGCGTGACTAACGATTCAGCAGCTCCGACGAAAACAGATATCACTACGCGAGCAGCAGGAAAGGAAAAGGGAATTTCCCTAGCGCCGATGGACGAATCAGAGATGGCTTGAGAAGCGATATAATGGGTAAGTTTTTAATTTTCAGTGTTATGATTATGAACAGTTACCCTGCTTTTATTTTTATTTGATACCTTTTTTGAATTAACCAGTTGTCTTAGCAATAAGTATAGCACAATTTCAACTTTATCGATTTCACTAACGGACGAAGCCCGCGAAAACTAAGCCTGTCCTGTATCTATATGTGTAAGTGGTAAGCTGTTTTTACCATGGTATTTACCGTCCTTAGAAGAACCCGTTTTCTCCATGGTTTTTACCATCTTGGACAAAAATATAAAACATTCAAGGGGTTTCCTTTCAATAAAAATGTTTTTGATTTTGAAAGTGTAAGTTAAGGTAAAATGATCAAGGCTGTATAAACATGAACAATCTCTCCCTCCCCTTTTTTAAATTTAAATCAAATTTCAACGACAGTAATCATTCGTTCAAAGCTAGAACTTAAGTTACGAACAATACTATAATATCCACAACCTCCTAATATGAGCTATGTACACGGGGGGGGGGGGGGAATCCAAATGAAAAGGAAAGCATTTTTTTATTTTGATGGTGATAATGTGATTTTATTGTTGACTTTGCTGGTTTTTTGTGAGCCAACAAAATAAAAAAATGCTTCTAAAAATATTTGCCGTTGTTGTTTTCTTTTGCAATATGTGCTAAAGAATAAATGAAAGTCTAAACTCATAAATAATATGTTATTGTAAAAATTCTTATGCTTAAAACATAATTATTGTTTCGGTAATTTTATTCAAATAATTAATTTTCAACGGATATGTTTGCTAAGTTCATTCATGCATAAAATAAATGCAGTTAATTTTTTCCTAAGAAAATTTTTAAAGAAAGGAAAACATAAATTTAACAATATAAATATTTGTGTCCTCTTAACATTCATTCTGTGGAAAAATGCAATTTTTTCGTGTGCATGATTAGTGCAATAGCTGATTTAGTTTAGTATAATTCACATGTAACACAAATAAATTATTTTGATTAACATTCATTTATATTACCTACTGATGAACTTTGAAAATTTAGTGAGATTATTAATTTATCCGAAACGGAAACCTTCCCTCTTATTTTATTTATTTATTCTACAAATCTTTAACTCGTGAGATAGTTGTCATTTCATTACTTGTCACATGGTGTTTTTGGTAATATGGAATAATATATTAAGACAAAATAATACATAGGACATAATAGTAAAATATAAGATCTATGCAGA
This sequence comes from Uloborus plumipes, assembly GCA_038373865.1. NCBI lineage: Eukaryota > Metazoa > Arthropoda > Arachnida > Araneae > Uloboridae > Uloborus > Uloborus plumipes. Next base: position 46,311 of record JAXGGA010008329.1, read on the forward strand.
GGCTTATTTAGAAAGGGACAAACAGTATTTCCTAGGTTTTTTCCCCGGTAAAAACCTGGTTTTTCTCATGTCGTGGTAAAACCAGTTTTTCCAGGGAAAAACCCAACCCTGTGTGTGAGGATTTTGAATTGAATTCCCGAAAACGTAGAAATATATCAACAACAGCAAAACAATCTATTAAGTGTTTGACTTTTTCCAATTGCTTACTTTTGTAATTTCCATCTCTATGTCTCGAAACCTCCCTTTCGAATTTTTCTTGTGTTCCATGATTCGAGATAGACAGGTTCGACTGTATAAATTTATGGTATGCAATTATAATCCACTCCTAAAATGACTGTAGCAACTCAATATGTAAAACGAATAAAGGTAAAATTTGTCTACTGACAACTTAGTTAAATTTTACTATCTTAAACTATATTAATATAACATAAAGAGGAGATCTCAAACACCGGTGGCACTGTACTTTTAATGTAAACAATCATGTTTGAAATAAGTTAGTTGTCCTATTTATGAAGAACTTTCCATATGTGATCAGTTTGTGTATTAAATAATTTCAGATGTTGAATAGAGATGCACCGAGTACTCGGTAAATATTCGTATTCAGTACTCGGCTAAATTTGAATCGGGTACTTGGCCGATACCGAGTAAATGTAAATAATTGAATATTATTCAGGATATTTTTTTCAGTAATTAAAAAGATGCAAAAATATGCATAATGCAATTACTTACAATTGCTATATTAATAAAATATGACTTGAATTTTATGTAAAAGTTTTAAAAACAGGTTTAAAACCAAATTAGTGTAAAAGCTAACTAAGGGTGTGCAAATCGGGTACTCGGAAATTTGAATCGGGTACTCGGCCGATACCGAGTAAATGTAAATAATTGAATATTATTCAAGATATTTTTTTCAGTAATTAAAAAGATGCAAAAATATGTATAATGCAATTATTTACAATTGCTATATTAATAAAATATGACTTGAATTTTATATAAAAGTTTTAAAAACAGGTTTAAAACAAATTAGTGTAAAAGCTAACTAAGGGTGTGCGAATGTAGTTACCTTTTTCATATTGCATATTGGTGTTGGGCGTTTTACCTATGATCAGGAACAGTCCAAGTGATCCTTAAGACAAATATTAATGAACTTGTTAAAAAAAAACTTTGTCTCATATTCCAATATATTCCTAATCAAACTTGTGGCATAATGATAACAACACAGAAGTAAAAATGAGTAAATTTTAAAGTGAGAAAAAGATTGACTTCTAATACTTAAAGAAAAAAATTCCTGTTCACTGGTCAGTAGAGCCCGTAAGATTTTTTAGTGATTTCTAACCCTGTACATGTATGTATGTACTCGGTACTCGGCCGAGTAGTGAAAGGCCGAGTACTCGGCCAAAGTGCTACTTGGTGCATCTCTAATGTTGAACCTTCTCTTTGGCATGTTAAAACCTAGTGTGTATGTGTGGTAAGAAAGTTGGTTTTCTTTGTTATTGTTTTGATTTGGTTAAATAATTTGTTTGTTGCATGTTTATCAGCTTTAATGCAATTAGACCAGGGGTTCCCAAACTTTTCCAGTTCACAGCACCTTTTGTGGAATTAAAATTTTCTCACATCTCCTCCTCTAATCTCTGTTATGTATGAATGTATTGAAAATATGGACACTCTCCGTTAGGGTGGAGTGAAAAAAAATAAATTTTCGAATTTCAAACCCCTGGGGTTTCAAACGTTGCCTTTTGGCTCCACTAAATTACCCTTAAAATTTTAGCCCCCAAGGATAGTACCTTTAGGTTTCCATATTGTCCCAAAAAACTCCAAATATACCAAAAATCGACCTTTTTCGAATTGATTTTCAAAATTGAAAATACATATTTTGGAAATGAAAGGGGTTGTGAAAGTTAACTCCGTGTTTAAAATTTCTATATTGTGTACACTTGGTTTTTTTCGTATCGTGTGAAAATGAAAGCTAAAATGTTGATTTTCGGTTATTTTTTTGGCTTTTGGGAAATTTAGAGAAATTACTCCTATTGAACTCATACTTGTAAGAGATACTAATGGAACTAAGAGTTCATATTTATATCCCCTAACATTTCTAAAATATGTATTTTCAATATCGTAAAAAAAAAGTTCGAACTTTTGGTACGTTTGATATTATTTGGGACAATGTGGAAACCTAAAGATATTATTCTAGGTAGTGGAGATAAAAGGCAACTTTTGAGACCCCAGGCGATTCGAAATTCGAAAATTTATTTTTTTTCACATGTTTTCACATGTTTTCATCATCATGCTTCAGTCACTTAAGGGGAAACTTCCTGCCGAATGCTTAATATTTACTTGTGTTTGAATTTATTTTGCTTTTTGTTCCAGTCCCAAAATTTAATTTAAGTTTACAATAGTTTAGCTTTTTACATTTTTATCTAGCAAAAATTCTGAGAGTACACAAAGTAAAAATGATAAAGTTGCGAAGAACGTGGGAAAGAGACCCTATTGTATGAAGAGTTGGAGAGAAGTGCTTATTTTCATAGTTTAGTGGGAAGCCTTCTTTAAATATGCATTAAATCAAAACTTGTTTTTTTCTCATTGTATTTCCTTTGCAGGGCATTACTTGCAGAAACTGAGGAGCATTGCCTGGGAGACCCAGAAAGTGGCGTAGGGAGCCAGAGTCCCCTACTTACCGTTCCTTGCAGCCTCATCGAAGCAGTTTACGATAGTGTTTTACAGTGACGTGCGGTCTGCCCAAGCAAACCAAGCAGTGCATGGGCACCAAAAAAAAACTCTCATTATTATGCTTATAAGTAAAGACAGGAAATATGAATGTATATTTTCTCTTGTCTTTCTTTTCTCCTGAAACAAAGTTTCAAATTCATTAAAAAGTCGCTTGACAACTTTCTCACAATCGTTTAAACCACGATTCCCCTGGAGCACCGTTATCCCCATACAACAGAAAGAGAAGACCATCCCTGCTGCGAGTCGAACCCTAGCACAAGGAGGTTTGAAGGGGTGTTGCCATGCCAACGAATGTCGCCGTGGCTCCTATCCAATGATAGGAGACCTCCGAAGAAGCTCCTGCAGTGCCTGAAGCTCCTTCGAAACCAAGCAGGCAGTTCCATGCTTGGTGAGATTTCTAAAAGTTGCTATTTTTCGGGTGAAAGTAAAATGTTTTAAACAAAGTATTTTTTTTTGTCGCTGGATTTCAAGATGTCGGATATCGTCGCCGATTTGATTAAAGTACCCTTTTCTAGAAGATTATTTGAAGAAAACAAAAGATTGATTTCTGAAGGGAGACCGGTACCTACACTGCCAAATTTAATTCAGCAGCAAAAGACTGTAACTCGTCATTTTCAGACTGTGAATTATCAAAGGTGTGAGTGGCTTACTGGCAGTGTGTCACACAACAAACTGTACTGTTGGAATTGTTTGCTCTTTAGTACTGACAGGAACTCTTCTTGGACTGCTTAAGGATATGATAAGTTAAGCAATTTAACTAAAGCAATAAGGGACCACGATGTATCTGTTGCTCATATTCGTGCTTCAATCTCTCTAGCTACTTTCGGAAGTGTTCGCATTGAGACTGAGTTGATTGTTTATATATTTTCTTAATGAGTGTTTAATTTGCATTTTTAATTGATCAGTATTATTGTGCATATCATTTATGTTTGCTATATAAAGAATATTCTTTTCAAACTGACTGTTATTAGAATTAACACACATAGCTCAAAAAACTTATACTACTAACAAATATTATGAAATATAAGTACTACTATGGAAAAAAAATATTGGACATCGAAGATTTGATAATATTATAAAATAAAATTTAAAATAATTTATATTGTTATTGGTTATTATATTGGATGTTGGGTATTTTCTTTTTCTAACAAATGTTTAATATTTTACTTGGCACTTTTAAACTGTTTCAATTGAAATTGCTAATGATTTTATCAGTATTGAATAGTAAAGTTTATATTAGTAAATTATGCCTTGTGTCGGACACAAATTCTGATCCACGTCACCCACGCACCTGAAAAAAGTATCTTAGGCACTAGTTCTTTCAGAAGAAGAATATTTTTGAATCCATATTACACTGAAATTTATCATCAGCTGAGAAATTATGTCTGGAGACGTTTTTTTTTTTTTTTTTTGCTGGCCCTAAATATTTTACTTTTTGGCTCCGGTAATAGATACTATTTTGGAAAAAAAAAACTAGAATTAGGGTTAGTGCAGGTAATTTTGAAAAAGATATTTTATATGCATTATTTTTGATTAGCTCTTGTATATAAAATTACTATTTTGTATTATATATTATAATTAATATGTTAATTTTAAGAACATAAATTTTGTTGTGTAGATGTAAAATTAATTGACTCAAATTCAAATTTAAATGAAGGGGGGGGGGGTGAAATACTACCAGCAATTTTCCGGAAAATGAAATGCACAAGTTTAAAATTTTTTGCATCGTTTTGGTTTAATTGTAAATTAGTTGTACTCCCCAGCATTATTGGGTGCACATCTAAATGGGCCATTCCATGAAAAAGTAGCAATGTTGTCCTAATGTGATATCTCATATAATTCAATAAAAAGTGACAATTTTGCATGTTTATAATTTTTTAAGCAATTGTTTTTTCATTACCCGTTTAAATGATTACTATTACATGAAACATACACGTTATTATGTGCTGCTTGTTGGCGATTTTTCTGTGGAATGGCCCTAATATTCAATTTTATCTTTTATATTATTCTCAGAAAATTAAATATTAAAAAAGATAGCATAGTGGAATTTGAGTAAAATATGGGAACATGAGAAACAGAAAAAAAGAGCAATGAAAAAAAAATAGGAACGAAAAACAACACAGCGGAAAAAAAAAGTTCAGCAAAACCCCAGAAAAATGACAAACTAAGAAACAAGAATTGCAATTTTCAAAAATAAGAAACTGAACTTCTATAAAATCACGAAAAAATTAAAAACTAAAACTGATTATCTCCAACCACTCAAATGGTGTATAAGTAGAAATTTTATGAGAGAAAATTCAACTTTTTTGAGCATTAAGACAAAGTTATTTGAAGTTTTAATTATTGATTGTACCCATGACCATCGTCTAGAAAATCCTCTGCATTTTACAATAAAAAGTGTTGGCACTGTGGCTGTGGCACGATATGCCTTTTCTGAAGATTTTAACAAAACTCACAAGAATTCTATGAAAGAAAATATCCATTTGTAGGAGTTTGAAGTTTATGACAATTGAATCGTTTGTTGCAGAAACCTGTGAACTGATTCCCCCCCCCCCCAAAAATGATATTATTAAAGGTTATGAATGGCCAATTTTAGGCACACCGTCGGATGCAAAAACATAAGCCTTCATATGTGATGTGTGTGAACGATTTTTCTTTAAAAAAATTATTTCATTGCAAAAACTTGTTAAGTGCAAAATTTTAAACAATTTTTCGCAAAAAAAAAAAAAAATAATTGGAAAATTGATTCCACCCGTAGGGTGACGGGACCAGTTACAGACATGCTTAAGATCCATTGGGACCAGTTACAGACATGCTTAAGAAATGGCTCCTGAAATTGACTCTAATAACATTAGATGGATACATGAGTCACAGAAATATCAGTTTTACCTGCCTAAAAAGCTTAGTTTTTAAATCCAAGCTTATGCCTGTCTGTAACTGGTTCCGTCACCTTATTATTATTTTTTTTTTTGTTTTTGCAATACAATTCGAAGCAATTTTTTCAACGACTATACCTATTGTGATTTTAAAACGGAGAAGTTCTTTTTAGTTAGTTTAGTTGTTTAAAATTTAAAAGAGTGCACTTGATGGGTTTCTGAAATAAAAGGGTTAATTTGAATAATACTTTTACTATTTTTCAGATGCAGTCCAAAATTACTACAGTGGCTGTCGCTTTTTGAAATCACGTTTCTTTTTTGACAGTTTTAATATAATAAGTTTTAATATAATGACTTCGCTCGATTTGAATCATTTGAGCGGCTGATTCAATTATTAAGCGCCCACTTTTTTTTTTGTGATGAATTAAAAAACTTTTTTTTTTAAGTTTTCATGCATGTTTCAGACATGTGATTCTTTGCACACAAAACCAAAGAGAAAAAAGTCAAAAGGGGAAAAAAACATGCATTAAACTGATTTTGAAAAAAAAAAATCCTTAATTTCATCAGAAAAAATAATACAGTGGGTGCCGTTTAGTTGAATCGGCCCCTTTTAAAATCAGCTGCGGCGCGGCCACTGGTAATTTTAATCTGCATCTGAAAAATTGTAAAATTATTATCCAAAAACAAAATGAACAAAAATGTCTCATTTCTGAACAGAAGACCCGACTCATAAACAAGACGCAAAATGCTTATTTTTTAAATTCTGTGATGACTCGGAAATAAACACAGCACTGTATCATTTCCAAGAGTAGAGCCGTCTCAAAAATTAAGAATAGGATTGTCTTGAAAATGAGCCCATTTCGTATCATATTCGAACATATTTCCGTCTCAAAAACAAGAACATCGGTTATTACTTTTAAGAACGCCGTGTGCTTCAAAAACAAGACACCCTGTTTTCTAATTCCAAGACATTTGGTTCTGGAGCCATTTTGGGTCAATGATGTTCTTGAAAACAAGACGTTTCGCCTCATTTCTAAGTACCTTGTTTTAACAGTGTATGTATGTTACTCTGAATAAAAAGATAAAATTCACTCTCTTTACAAATATCTACTTATATAAAAAACTGAGTATCTTTATCTATCTTTCTTTCTTTCTTTCTAACTATCTATCTATATCACGCTTCTTTCTCTTGAGCGCCAATGAACTGAAAGTCGAATCAGGTACCGATCGATAGGTAATTTTTCAGGCTTCATTAGTTTTAATTTATATAATTATACGATTTTAATTAACAAAGATATCAATTAATAAGTAGTCAAATCAAAAGCGATTAGGCCTAATAAATGACTAAATATGAAATCCATTGTTGCGAAACGTGGTTGCTATGAAACAGTAATAACAATGATAATGAGAATTTTGAATGAAGGCTTAACTAAATCAAACATGAAACTCATAAGCGGGCCACTTACGTAGTATTTTTATCGCTAGCTACTTGTAATATTTTGAAACATTCATTTGTTGAAAAGCCATCTACTTATATTAAAAACTGAGTATCTATGTCTGCTTCGTTCCCTTGAGCGAGCAGAACTTACTGAAACGCGCCTACTAGGCGCCTCTTAGCGAGCCGTCTTGGCGGGGAGTAGTTTCTTGAAATTTTCTTCACTATTTTCAAGGCACGAAGTGCCCATGCAACGCCGGGCCACGTGCGTGGTATGTCTTGAAATCGAATGAACATTAAATTATATCAAATAATATAACTTCAGAATGAGGTAAAAGAGAGGGGGGACGTTTATGCATCAACATGTTACAGGAAGCTAATCTAGCTGCGCTGGCAGCTAGTAAAAATAATAAATTTAATACTATTATTAATTCCAAAGGCTAAACTATATTATTACACGTTGATGTGTTCAAGTGTTTTAGTTGTTTGTATGTAACGCTGAATAAAAGATAAACTTCACGTTCTTTGCAAATATAAAAGAAATATATCTAGTACTATTATTAATACTAAAGACATGTAATAAAGTAACATAGTTTATATTATATAAACTATGTTACTATATTACATGTTGATGCACTATAAGTGCATCTAAAAGCGTATTTTTTAGTTTTTTTAAACTAATTTAAAAAAATTTTTAATACGATTTTATTAGTTTCACATGTGGGTATGCATGTTTGTAACTCTGAATAAAAGATAAAATTCACGTTCTTTACAAAAAAAAAGTAATATATTTAGTACTATTATTAATACTAAAGGCTAAACTATATTACATGTTGCTTGTGTTGATGTGTGTTTCAGTTGTTTGTATGTAACTCTGAATAAAAGATAAAATTCCAGTTCTATGCAAATAGAAAAGTAATATATTTAACACTATTATTAATACTAAAGGCTAAACTGTATAATGTGTTGATGCATTATAAGTGCCGCGTTAGAGTTTGATTAACACTAAACGCGTATTTTTTAGTTCTTAAACTATAGTTTAATTGTTTTATTCTTCAGTCGTATGAGAGCACTATGTGAAAGGAGTTAAACATGAAAAGAAAATAATAATATAGTAAGGAGCCTAATAATGTTTATTTCATGTACAATTTTTGCTCTTTTATAGAGTCTTAAGGTACGAATGCTGCGAAGGTTTTCACCAAATAGCTAGACAAGACGGATGTACAGGAGGTACGTACACAGTTTACATAATCATAAACTTTTGAAACCTTTCATAATTTGCATTGATTAAAAAAAAAGACTGGAGAAAAAAAAACTGCTTTTCCCCTTTTCCTATCGTTAATTAGGCTCCTAAAAGGCTTGTGCATGTGTACATCACTCTCCAAGGGCCCTCTGTGCCTATCAGTTATGATTTTACCAGATTTGTGTGGATGTGTAGATACAGCATCTCCTCCTATTCAGTACCTCCAAGGCTTCACTAGATAGCGTTTTATACAGGCTGTATCATTACTCAAAACATCAATGGTGAAGATTTGCCTGCTAGAGAGCGCTGAACAAGGACCACCCAAATGTTTGTTTACATTTATTAGCATATTGTTTGTGCTGTAAAAAGCGATGTTTATCCTATCTTTTAGGGTTAAAAAATATCGATATAGTTAACTGAAGTGGAGTACAGAGTGAATTGATGCCGAAGGCCTTATTAGTACTGCTTTTTAGGGGAAATAAATTCCCTTTTCAGGTAAAGATGTGCAACCAAACGTTTTATACGACCAACTGTATCATGGCGAACTGTGGACTGAATTTTAAAAAGTTATATGGCAACCCGTTGGTAGTATTGGCTCGCTTAGCGAATAGATTCGCCATTTATCGCTCTGCGGTGCCAGTGTCGTTTCTTAGTTAATGAATAATTAGAATCAATTAAAATGAAAAATAATTTGCTAACTAATTAAAATAAGCGGTTAAAATGCAGAATAAACCAACAAATAAAACAAGCTATTAAATAATGTTAAAATATACTAAAATAGAATTGAATGCCAAATTGTAAAATTGTCGCCAACAAATTAACTTTTAATTTTGTCTTTTATTTATCTGATTTGTATATAATGTTAGTTAACATAAAATTCGATAGATGTCGCTGGACAATGACCGCCATTTTGATCCCAAGGATTTTGATCAAATGAAACAGCCTGTATAAAACGCTATCTAGTGAAGCCTTGGTACCGCACGCAGGTGGGGATTTCGGTAATTACCACCCTTATAAGTATCTAACTCGTACTAGGATTGGCAATTTCGAGGGGGGCTGCGGGGCTGACCCCAAAGCCTTACTCATGGCTACATTACTCTTCTCCTATCTACCGTATACAATACATCTCTTGCTCTACGTGCACAGTATCTTTTCTATTTTACCGCTGTACAGCATCTCTTTAATTCTTTAATTGCTGAGGGCTATTAATATTTTAAACGAAGACTTATTTACTCCGTTTCTACTAGTAACTTTACTTAACACTTTTTCACGAAATAAAAAGTTTGTTCTAACTTAGGCCAAAAATGCCTTCCTTAAACTTCTTTTCATTTCGACTCAGTACTTGCTGAGACAAACGGATTGATTTTCTCAGTCTTGAGAGGAGGGATTGATAAATTTTCCGGATTTGTTGCTTAAAAAGTTTGTTATTAATAAAAACTAAATATAACTGACAAACACTTATGTGATTTTTTATTGTATTATATCCAAATAAGACTTATACAATACGGCCGTGCTAAGCACAAAAGTGGTATCTGCACTCTTTATCAAAATTGAATTATGATCACCTGGTGGTTCTTTGTCACTTATTTCACCTAAATAGAATTTTTTATGATCATTTAGCAATGAATATTTCTCTCATAAAAAGCATAAAATTTCAGTTATTTTTGGTGAATGCAGCACGTCCAGCATTTTGTTTAAGAAAGTTCATGACGGGTTAGACTCTTTCTAATACGCTTTTATTCGTTTTACATATGGATTTGGTTGTTTGTATGTATATCTGTAACTCTGAATAAAGGATAAAATATTTGTTCTTTGCAAATATAAAAATAATGTATTGAATACTATAATTACCGTCTTTTTCGCCGTATAAGACGCACCGTCTTATACGGTATAAATTTAAGATTAATTAAAATTGGGGGATTTAATCTAAAATTGGGTGCGTCTTATACGGCGAAAAAGACGGTAATACTAAAAGCTGAACTATATTTCATGTTGATGTATTATAAGTGCATGTAAACTTAGCGGATATCCAATAGTTTTGTGATAATCAGAGGGAAATCAGTTCTAAAAGAGTAAAGTTAAAAAAAAAAATATATATATATATATATATATATATATATATATATACTGTGGGTGGCTGATTTTTGGGAATTTTATTCCTAATCAGTCGAGGCGAAACCCCTGCTTTTTGTTTTACGTTTTGTTCTTATGTACATTTTGCAGACTCGCATTGGTGCTGTTTTGCCCGATGAAGATCTGTAGACTGCATATTTTAAACTTAAACATCCTCTTTATAGTTTATATTTAAATTTTTTGGTCCTTCGACCACTCTTGAATCCCCCACGGCTGATGAGCTCTGGATTCAACCTTTCTCCTTTCACTTCTCCTAATGTCCATTTTCAATTTCATTTTTACTATTTGTTTGTATTATTATATTCTTGACTTTTTAGTTTAGATGCTTTGCGCATCTATGGGCTTTTGGTGTGGTCTCTTCGTCTTTCTTCTTACAATTCTGATATTTTATATATATATATATATATATATATATATATATATATATATATATATATATATATATATATATATATATATATATATATATATATATATATATATATATATATATATATATATATATATATATATATATTATATATATATTCTGCCGATAATGAAGAAAAAATGCGTTCTGTGCTGTTATGCACTTTAAAAATTATCACTTACCTGTCATTCAATTCTAGTAAAACCAATGGCGGACGTGGTTCGAACAGCTCGAGATCTCGGAGCCACTGTTTTCGTGGACTACCTGCATGAGGCCGGACTAGCAGACCGACTTCGAAAACCGGAACAGGCCATCACACTCTTTGCACCCACGAACGAAGCATTCGAAGTAAGTTTACCTGATGATCAATCCTTCGAGGAGATTGTACGACAGTATCAAAATTTTAAAAAGAATCAAAGTAA
>JAXGGA010008330.1:0-57552 GCA_038373865.1 Uloborus plumipes
CATAAGTAAATAAATAAATAAACAAACCCTTAACTTAATATTAATCATTAATTCCAATCATCTCTGTATAATTAGTAAATCAAAACTCGTAATTCTTCAGCTATAATATTGTTGTCGCGAATGAGCATTATTTTTATAGACACAGGATTCACATTCTACCTAAAATTCCTAAAAGAGTACTAACTTTTTGTTGGTGTTCATAAAAAAATTGGAAAAATGTGCAAGGGTCTATTTGGGAGAATTTAGTGTCTCTTTTACGAAGTATTTTATTGCAAAAACACTTTTTTTTGCTAGATATTTGATGTGATAAATGGATATTTTACAAAATATTTCGTTATAAAATCAAATTTCCATGTTTGGTCATTTGCAAAGAATGTAAAAGAAGTTTTACTTTAACCCTTTACTAGTATGCACTAAAATAAAGAATGAATATCAAAACTATGACGTGGAAAGCAGAGAGCTTTATCCACAGGAGCGAAAACTTTACAACGAAGTTAAAGTTTTATTTTTTTATGCATGATAAGAGTACACTTTAGAATTTTAGTTATTTTAAATTTTTTTAATGAACTAAGTTATATGTGTTAATTATTGCAAGTTAAAATATATTGTACGTGTTTCTTAATAATGCAGGATAATTAGCATAAATAAGTATGAAGAGCAGCTAATTTGACTAGCGTCTAAAACACACGAATACGTTGAATCTCACAACGCAAAATGTAAACAAACCGAAGTAGCTGCGCATGCTCGAACTCTCGCCTGTGCTAGTGAAAAGTTAGGTTGTACTTTTTTTTTTTTTTTGGTAGCAGCAAAATCTCTCGTTGAAAATAGCGATTCCACTACTCCCTTCAGCTCCTTTTTTAGGAAGTTTTTCTCTTTTCTTTCATTGATGGTGTATTTATTTTACACAGAAGACACTCAATTACGCTTCAAAATATTTATTTAGAAAGAAGCCGAAAGCTTTCAACATAAAAAGACCCTTTTCATTTTTTATTTGTATGCAAAAAAAATTTCAATTAATTGCAAAAAATATAACTAAAAATAATTCTAAATTTAAAAAGGTTTATGTTTTCATTAACAAAATTTTTGATGTGGCATTGCATTTCAAGTTTTCTTCTAAACTCATTTTTGATTTGAAAATTTCTTTATTTTTAAATTGCTTTGTTGCACTTTATTTGTTTTAAAATTAAAAAAGTAATCCAGGTTTTGATCTTCTTACTCTTAATGAAATTTAAATTTTAATTACATTAAAAAAAATTAAAAAAATTATTCAAAATGTAAATTTTTTGTTAAATTAATAGTTTTTAAATTAACCCCTTGTTTTATTACAAAACAAAACATATTCCAACCATGAAATTCAAACACAAGTGTCTCATTTCCGAATGTGATGCTTTAAAACTATTTGTACAGTGTTAAATCTGAAGTTCACATTTTTACATGCGTTCAAACATTGTCCTATAATTCAATATTTCAGAAGATCTGTGAAATCGGGTCAAAACTAAATGTTTGTCTATGGACAGTATAGCTTTAAAAATCACTGATTTTTAATTTCAGCTGGATATTTTTTTACATAAATATATTATTTCACTTGAAATTTATCATAAAAATGTTTATAATAGTGCATTATTAAAATTTGAAATTCAAGCTTAATTATTGACAACGCGATAGCCTGGTACTCTTGTTCAGAATGTTTCGAAAGCTTCTTTTTTTGACACTTTTTTAGGTACTGGTCTTTGAGGCAAAATCCGCTTATTAGCAGGGGATATACTTCGGTCAATATCATGATTTACTTGCAAATGTTTGTTTATGTTAATTTTAGAAACATTTTTTTCACAGAGAGGGCATTTTTTGTAAAGAACTCGAATAATTTGTCTTTACATGTATTTTTTTCATGTGTTCCCTGAAATACCTTTGCATTTTAAAACTTTTCTCACACAACCCACATTTAAAAGAATTATCATCGGTAGCACATTTTTTTGGTAAGTCCTTGTCCAACACAAAATGAATTTTCTTCAAATGATATCGAAAATAATAAAAATCGTTAAATTTCTTATTACAATGAGAACAGTTAAAAAGAAATTTCTCACATATCTGTTCCATTTTCGCTGGAATCTCTTCACTATTAAAAGTTACACACGGCGCGGCGCACTCCCGTCAGAAAATTCTAAATCAGAAGCATCTGAAGTGTTTTCAAATACTTCATCACAGCGATGATTTTGCTTTGATAAAAGCGGCTGGAGGTGGCCCTGAAAAGCGCCGTTTTTTTATTTAAATTTGTACAAGAAATCATAACGCGCAAAACAATATGACAACCAGCTCATCGAAATTAGTCTTGGAACCAAACAGATCTAACTTCGCTCTCTGAAAGGAAAGAATTGCGCATGCGCTAGCAAAAAAATCTCGTTTTCAGTGCGAGGAATGACGAAAACTGTTATCTTTCGCTTTATGATGCCCAACGTATTCGTGCACTCTAGACGCTAGTCTAATTTGAGCTTATGTACAAAAAATGAAATAAATAGTCTTTGAGGTAGAAATTAAAATTGTCATGAATTATGATATCAGTTCTTATTTCTGAAAAAATATCGACACAAGAAGTTTCATTATCTGCCCACTGTTAACAAAAACATTTTATTTTTTAAATCAAGAGAAAAAAAAAAAAAAAACGAATAGTAAATGTCCAATAGCTGCAAAATTATCTCCATGTCGGAAATTACGTAAAGGGTAGAGGGAAATAATTATTTTCATTCTAACAAAAACTAATGGAGTCGCCATTCATAGTAAAAACCCCTGCTGTTCAAACAAAATTGGTCACTGTAACGAAAAGTCTCTGTAACGTAAATACAACATATTGCATGTTAATTTCGTACTGTTTAAAAACACTGGAATAACTTTTACTAGTTCTGCTTTATGTTCAACGGGTTGAAAAATACAAACAAAATTGTCAATCAATACAAGTTTTAGTTTATTTTTTAGTAAAAGTAGAAAATAGGTGAAAAAAAAACATGAAAGAAATTATGATGCATTGAAAAGAAAAAAAAACGCTCAAAACAATTGAGTCGAAAAAGCACAACTTATTAAAAATAATTAAATACACACAGCAAAATTTAAAATAGGAAAGTTGGATTTTGAGCTGCAGAAACTGTGTACCTGTCAGTCTGTTCATTGGTCAGTTCTTCTGCCCCCCCCCCCGCAATAACTTTTGAGTGTATAGTTTAGTCCGTCTTGATTTTTTTTTTTTTTTTTTTTTTTTGATTAAAAGATCTCCCAACAGTGAGGACAACATATTCCCATATTCGACTTTTTGATTTGAATAATATTTCATTCAATTTCAAATTTTCAATTTTTTTCCCTGTCCTCCTTAATAACTTTTGAATGAACAAGTCTGATTCGAGCAAACAATTTTTTTTTTTGAAATATCTCAGAGAAAACACCTCATTTCTGTTTGATTTTTTTTATTTGAACAAATTTTCATTAAATTTTGAGTAATTTAAAACGAAAAACGCATTTTTACTAAATATCACCCGCCCCCCATACTACAGAATTGCACGTATACACTTTAAAAAATGTAAGAATAAAAAAACCCAGGAGGTTTCGTTGTCACCTCCTGGGCCCCCTAAACAAGGGACCTGCTTTTATCGCAAATACTAAGATGAAATTTAATTTTGATGTTTTTTAAAGTTGTTTTTCCTCTTTAAAAAGCTCTCTGCTTTCCACATCATAGGCTTGATAGTAGCTTTTTGCTTTAACACACACAACTAAAGTAAAAGATTATTGTAAAGCCGTCTTTCACAAGCTTTGCACATGACCAAAGATGGGAATAAGGTTTCTCGTTAGTTGCAAATAGTAAATTGTGCCGCACCTTCCCAATTTCATTATAACTCGCTAAAATTGGCGATTTTTTTAAAAAATTCAGCTGACTTTAGGACCTTATATTTCGATAACGGGGGCGCAAGGGCAAAAACGCATGCGTCCAGAAACATGTTTTACAATGCTCTTTCGATTGGTACTCATTAAAAAAAAATGCATTATTCCATGATGGAGTACTTTCCTGGTAAGTTTTTAAGAGATCACTTGTTACTGCTGCTACTTGAAGTACTTTCCAAATCATATGATTTTCCCTGTTAATAACAATAGACTTTCTCTAATTTTTTTGTCTTTTTCCAGCACCAAAATCATCCCCCACTTTTTTCGAACTGGAACCATAGGTTGGAAAAAATCTTCTCCATTGATGCAGAAGTTGAAGGACAGCTGTGCAACTTGAAACAGAAATCAGTAGAGAAAGAGAGAGAGGTAACAAACTTTTATTTTTCATAGCATTGATTTTTAAAAACTTAAGTGGGGGACCATTCGATGAAATTGTAAGGATTTTGTCGGACGGTTTAATGATTTGCAGCTTTTTTGTATACATTGCTTTTGTTATTTTATTTTCAGCAAAGGTTTTGCTTTAGTGCTTAAATTGCCGCTGTGGTTGCCTTATTAATATGTGTGGAGGTCATTTATATCAATGCAGGATAAAATTTTCAAAATCTAAAATGAACAGTCTTTTTCAATAAAAACCGGCACATCTGTTTTTTTTTTCTTTTGAAAAAACCAACCTTTTTTCAGTCCTAGCCCATAGTCATGTACTGTATCCTTAAGATACAAAAATGATTCAAAATTTAATTGTTGACAAAAGTTGTTTATATCAAATAAGAAACTTTTCAGAACTTATCAGATACGCTCATTTAATTTGAACTAATTACTTCAATTTTTTAATTTTCCATGCTGCTTTACTCGCTGGCCCGTGAAAATCATTTGTCCGCAAGAGTGAGAATTCGAAAACCCGGTGATTTTTTACTAGATATTATTAAAATTTTTTCTTTATAAAAATAGACAAAATGGGAATTAATATTAGTAAACAACAGATATCAAGCACAAATTAGCAAAACCTTATTTTATACACTAATATTTATTTTTTGTATAAGGGTTAATCCATTTCAAAACACCCAGTCAGTGTTGCTCAACATTTTTAATTTTCCTGATTCTTTTATCATGGATTACCTACATGGGTAGACATGAACAAAACTGCAATTGAAAAAAATTTACATGCTATATTTTTTATTTGGCAGCCATTTCAAAATGGCAATTTGCCAAATTTGATACAAAAACAGGGTTTGCGTAAAAATTTATTGCCAAGTCGTTTTTTAAGATATCAAAATAATTTAAAAACCAGTGTGTTCAGCATAAATCACCTTTAAAAACACTTTCTTTAAATACACCTATCATGTAAGAATGTTGGTCAAAATCTTTCTCGAAAAACTAGGAAAAAACGTAGAAATTGGTCATTTTTAAAACCATAAATTTTTATGAAGAAAGAGAGACTCCGCAATATTATTTTATTTCTGTGTTTGAGTACTCATAGTACTACCAGCAGCATAAGTTTTAGTCTTTAGAATGAACTCATTTTCTTTCTACGGGGCTACAAAAATGGCGGAAAACGCGAAAATGCCAATTTTCGTAGGTCAATATCTGAAAAGGGACTGAATGAAAAACAATGAAAATTGTATGAAATGTTCTTAATACTAATAGGAGTATCTCACAAAAAAATTATGACAGACTCATTTGCGTTTTGAGTTACAGAGCTGCAAATTTCAACAAAAATGCTACCTTTTTTATACACTCGTGCAATGCGAAATTAGCAACTAAGGCTTAAAATTATCTTAACTGACAAAGTTAAATAATGCTGAAATATATAAGTTAACAATGCACTTTTAATTACATCTGTAGTTAAAAAATAATCGACAGTAGTACTAGTACTACCGTAAAATGAACTACCGTTCTTGAACTTACCCATATGTTTTATTCACTACAATGGTATAAACTATTACACACATTAATGTTTTTCAAATATACTTTTGTGTTCAACTCTTAACTACTTGCCAGCTGTAATTTTGATTAAAAAGTTAAACAAACATGATATTTCATTGCATAGTTTATCAGTTATGTTGTGTGTTCTTCCAGAAAATGTTGTGAGTTCCAATGAAGTGACTTTACGTACTATTTTCTTTGCGGGTACCCACGCAGTATCATTTTTTGACAGTTGAAAGGCAGTTTTTGGTCCAGAAGGATGAAAGAAATGCACCAAAATATCATTGCTAGCTTCACTTTTGTCTTCTACTTTTTCTATCTACCACTTATCATCGTATATGCAGGCAACAAAGTCATTATTTGTGAATGACGACACATTTGTAAATAGTATTGAAGTCTGATGCTCATCAAAGCTCAAGTCTGTGGAAGTAACAAAGCACCTGATTTGATTGTTATTTAAAGGAACATATGTGTGATAACCTTGTATCTTTCACTGTTAAACAATATTCAAATCTTTCAGTCGGTGTTTTCCATTCGCTCAATTAAAACTGAAGAAACATACATATATGTTGTTTAACAGTAAAAGGTACAAGAAGTTATCACAGATATGTTCCCTTAAATAACAATCAAATCAGGTGCTTTGTTAGTTCCACAATCTTGAGCTTTGACGATCATCGGACTTCAATACTATTTACAAATGTGTCATCATTCCCAAATAATGACTTTGTTGCCTGTATATACGATGAGAAGTGGTGGATGGGAAAAGTTGAAGACAAAAGTGAAGCTAACAATGATATTTTGGTTCATTTCTTTCATCCTTCTGGACCAAAAACTGCCTTTCAACTGTCAAAAAATGATACTGCGTGGGTACCCGCAAAGAAAATAGTACGTAAAGTTACTTCATTGGAACTCACAACTTTTTCTGAAAGAACACACAACATAACTGATAAACTGTGCAGTGAAATATCATGTTCAACTTTTTAACCAAAATTACAGCTGGCAAGTAGTTAAGAGTTGAACACAAAAGTATATTTAAAAAACATTAATGTATGTAATAGTTTACACCATTGTAGTGCATAAAACATATGGGTAAGTTCAAGAACGGTAGTTCATTTTACGATAGTACTAGTACTACTATCGATTATTTTTTAAAAACAGATGTAATTAAAAGTGCAGTTAACTTATATATTTCAGCATTATTTAACTTTGTCAGTTAAGATAATTTTAAGCCTTAGTTGCTAATTTAGCATTGCACGAGTGTATAAAAAAGGTAGTGTTTTTATTGAAATTCGCAGCTCTATAACTCAAAACCCAATTGAGTCTCAGTCATAATTTTTTTGTGAGATATTCTTATTAGTATTAAGAACATTTATACAATTTTCATTTTTTTTCATTCAGTCCCTTTTCAGATAATGACCTACGAAAATTGGCATTTTCGCGTTTTCCGCCATTTTTGAAGACCCGTAGAAAGAAAATGAGTTCATTCTAAAGACTAAAACTTATGCTGCTGGTAGTACTATGAGTACTCAAACACAGAAATAAAATAATATTGCGGAGTCTCTCTTCCTTCATAAAAATTTATGGTCTTAAAAATTACTAATTTCTACGTTTTTTCCTAGTTTTTCGAGAAAGATTTTGACCAACTTTCTTACATGATAGGTGTATTTAAAGAAAGTGTATTTAAAGGTAATTTTATGCTGAATACACTGGTTTTTAAATTATTTTGATATCTTTAAAAACGACTTGGCAATAAAATTTTTCGCAAACCCTGTTTTTGTATCAAATTTGGCAAATTGCCATTTTGAAATGGCTGCCAAATAAAAAATTTAGCATGTAAATTTTTTTCAATTGCAGTTTTGTTCATGTCTATCCATAGGTAATCAATGATAAAAGAATCAAGAAAATTAAAAATGTTGAGCAACAAATTTTATTCATATTGGGTGATTTGAAATGGATTGATCCATAATATTTAGTATGAGTAAAAAGTCTGAAATGTATGCAGTCACCTGTCAGAAATACTTGATTGGAAAAACATCAATTTATCGGGAAGGAACATTTTTTCTCTCTACACTTCATTTATAGCGCTGTTTGGTAAGATTATGTATTGTGTTTTAACATTATTCAAAGCTGAAGAACTTATTTTAACTTGCAGACAATGGATTGTTGTAACCTTTAGGAACCGGGCGGTACACATGTTGTACCATAAGTCTTTTTTCTTTAGAGGACAAGGTTGAGATTTTCACTCGAACCCTTTAGAGCCGGGGATTTTTTCAAGGTTTCATACGTCTTGTACGGCAGTTTATACCTTATCTTTTCAATGGAAAAGAAATCTGGTTCAACTGTCGTACTACCTGGGTCGAATGAAAAATTTCCAAAAACACAGCCCGGATCCAAATGGTTAAAGGGCGAGACTAGCGGTCCCCACTCGCCAGTGGTGACTGAAAGTTATTTTTTGGCCAGTACAAGATTTTATGTTGGTTGCCAAACTGGCGACCCACTTCTTTTTCCGAACAAAAATACAAACTTCCGACGCATACTGCCGATTAATCGAAATAAATGGCCAATAGTAGTGTTCAGATTTTTAAAAAAACAGGCAGAGCGCCGGCGCGCCCTTTGAAAATCGCATAACAGGAACTCTAGCTAATAGCATTGTCACTGGCGATCGGCCAATGTTAACTTGGAGAAAAACTCGACCCATCCACTGTACAAAACATCTAAATACATAATTTCAATCTAGAAAATGCAATGAAACTTTGTTAGGAAAATAGTCAAAGATGACAAAATTTATGATCAATCAGCAAATTAAATGACATGTTTGAAACTTCGAGTATGCAGGTGTGTTTATTTATTAAGTTTTCTTTTATAACGTCTTATTATTTGGATTTTAAAATAAGCAATTTTCTTTTTCAGAAAATGTTTGTATTTTTTTATATATGAGTGATTCCATACCAACTCACCAGAAAAAAGAAAAGTTGGTCGCACGACCAACTCGGATTTTCTTTTAATTTGGCACACATGTTGATCATATAGAGGCATGGAAAAGTCCAAATCGTTAGGTTCCTGCTCCACTTATTTTCTGAGATACATGCCCTCAAAGTTTGTCCGCCACGTCAAAATACTAAAAAAGTGATGTTATTTAATCATTTTTTATAAAAAAATCGTACTCATGCAAAATAAAAGTGTTAGATATCTATGGAAACTAGTTACTCCAGGCATTCAGAAAAAAAATACTAGAATGTTCATAATGAAAATTGCTAAGGTACAGGGCTCTTTGAAGTTGTAATCACAAAAACTCGATTTTGCCGATTTTGCTAAAATTGAGGAATTTATTCCAAAAAAAAGGAAGACATAACCAAAGGTTTACTCACTTTCTGGTAGTGTACAGATGTTTACTATAAATGGTTACACAATGCATAACTTGGATTTCTCACTCCTTCTTGGAAATATTTAAGCTTAAAGATAAGCCATAAGGCAAAAACATGCGTTTTTGGCCATCTTGGCAGCCATTTTTCTCATAAAGGGGGAGCAGTAGAAACTTTGATTTTTTTTTAAACAAGCCACTGATATGTTAGCTATTCACAGGAAAAGAGTTTACTTTTGGTTATTTCTTCCATTAAGAGATATCCTGCTGACAGTATATGCATGTTTTTCGCAACGACCATATGCTTTTGTTCCCCCTAGAGATGTAAAATTTCCGGAAATTTTGAAGTGATGGAAAAAAACCGGTTTTTTTCCTGTTTTTTTCCGGAAAAATTGGGAAAAAATGAAAAATTGACTTTTTTACAATTAAACAGACCGTTTTTTAATAGTTTTGTTTTTCTTGGACCATTTAAAAGGTTAATCATTAAAAATATATGCAATCAACACATATTATTTTTCCTGATGGCAGAAATACGCATAATTAGGTAGGTTTTAATAGGAAAAAATAGCCTTTCTGTTTTACGACTCAAAGCTTTCTTGGTCAAACCCCACAAATGAATCATATCGTCATTTCACTGTTAATATTGGATAAAGTGTGTCTGACCCTTACAACAGGGACGTCATTTCAAGTTTTTCCAGGGGGAGGGAGGCAAAGGGTAAAAACACAATACAATTTCACCGGAAAACAACAAAAACCACGCCCACTTATATGCAAATACATTGATTTCTCAAAGTCAGGGAGGTGGCAATTGACCCCCTGCCCCCCTAAATGACGGGCCTGCCTTACAATTACAATTTCTATTTTAGACTACCTTTAAAACTTAAAATAATAAGTAGATACTTTCAAACATCAATAATAGTGTTTGAAAGAAAAATCAGAATGATTTTTCTCGCTTGCAATATAACCACACTTTCTAAAAATGAAAACTATTGAGTTCTGGTTTTTCCTCACCCAATCTAAATCCAAATAAAAATTAAATGACTTTTTTTTAAACCTTTCTAATAGAAAACTATAAACTGCGTAATGGTTTCTAAACCTGAACAAAATTTAAACTGGAGTTTCAACTTACTGCACTGCCTTGCTGATGCACAATAGTCGTACCCCAACTTTTCAACAAAACCAGAGTTATTAACCAGAGGTTGCTCTCTGTTTCGTATATGTTATTAATAAAATGTTTTGTAGTCATTTGTGATTGGTAACTTTTTTTTTAATCTGCTGAATAAAAAGTCATCACAACAAAATATATGGAACCGCAGCTCTTTAAAATGCAATATCTCTGTTTGAGCTCAATTGCAGATTCTACTATGTGCTTAGCAGGCACGCCAATATACATTTAGTTCGCATAGTCAGCGGAAACCTAGTTCTGTGGCTGAAGTTATGCTTATTCATTTCATGAAGAAGTAAAATTAGTTCTTCACTAAAAGGACGTTGGTTTTGTTAAAGAAGTTTCTGTGTAGAGTTGTTGTGTTGAGAGAGTTTTAATAGTTGATAGCGTTGAATTCTCCTTGTAATTTGCAATAAAGGTAAGTGTACTTACTTTAGTTTTTTTTTCATTATTTAGTTATTTATTTTATATTTTGTGCTACTTTAAATACACAGAACGTTAATAATTATTATCTTAGTACTATTTGAACTCTGAATTTTTAGACACATAAAAAATCTTTGAAAGATATGTAAACTATTTAAATTAAGTTATTAAATTTTTTGTAAATATGCTGTCATAATGTTAGTAATATTGCATATTAATAAAATATTTTGGAAAATATCTAAATGCCACAAGGAAATTAACCATTTTTAACAGAAAATTGATAAATCTATGATATAAAATTAAATATGTATGTGACAGTTTATTTTATACATACACAAAGTAGAGGAAGTACATTAAGAAAATCAGTTAAGAAGTGAGGTAATGCATTTTGTATGAAAGAATTCATATTAATAAATGAAAATTTTTGTGCATAAGCACTCATCAATAATGAAATAATTTTACCTTTCAGTGGCGATATGTAATTTTTCATAAGAAATAATTTATGTATTTTTAATATCAAAAATACACTAATAGTAGGCCAATTATAAAATCTGTTGTGTTTACAAAAGTTTGAATTTAATCAGAATTATTTTTTTACCTAATTGAGCAGTGGTTCACTTATTACAAAATATTAAAAAGTGTTTTTAACATAAATTTCTGTACTTATTTACTATTGCTTCAACATTTTCAATTAAAAATTGTGCTGTCCTAGAGTACAGAACGTAATGTTTATAAAATGGCCAATATTCAAGTATTCCCTTAAAACTGGATAAATTTTATTTATCTTTTTTTCTGCTTTCCAAGCTGAAAAGTATCGGGGAGTATGACCAGAAATTGAACATTTTAGCACAATTTCAGTATCAAAATTTCATAATTACCCTAAAAAACTAGTATTTTGTAAACGATTAAAAAAAATGCTCTTTGATACCTGCAACGTAATTAAATAATAAAAAAAAAACGAAAATAATGGCTCTATGCTTTTGCATCAAGATGTTTAGGGGGTTTAAATGAAAAACAAAAATGCAGGACTCAATAAATTAACGCTTCTAACAATTATACAAACAAAAGATTTTCTAGTCATTTCTTTCTTCAAAATTAAATGAAAAAAAAAAAGAACTGTTGAAAATTAATGTAAAAAAATGCTTTTGAAACAAATTAAGACCAGAACTGGTCGGTCTTCTCCAGTGATTCCCAACCTTTTTGAGTACATCACCCAATCCCCCTCGTAAAGGCTGATTAACACCTATCGCCCTCCCCTCCCCACCCCCTCTCTTCATTCAAACTACTATATATTTCTGAGCTGGAGGGAATCAGTATTATTGAAGGAATATTACCTATTTTAAATTTGAAGTATGATGTACAAAAAATTCAGAAATTTTATTTAATCACTTTCAAACAAAAATAAACAGAAAAATAAAAGCACCCTTTTTATGTCCCCTCCCCCCCCCTGCTGGGAAAACTTAACTAATATTACAAACATGTTTTTTTGTTTTTCAAAGACAGAATTATTTTTTATGAATTTCTTTCTACTAAGGGGATTTTGACGGAAATAAAACACTAAAACTTAATTTAAAGAAAAAGAAAAAGGAAAGTTAAAAATTCATTAAGTTAACGATAAATGACAAAATGTTTCTTTAAAGTTCAACATAGGTGTGACGATGAAGCTTTTGACATTCTCTCGTGACTCTCGTGATTCTTTGTTTGAACTCTGAACAATCGCTTTCGCATACGAATCCAATTTCCATATTCCGTGTCTTTTTTTAAATATATATTTTTTGAACAGTCATCGCCGCCCTTCCTCTAACACCTCTCAAGAATTTATAGCACTTTTGAGGAGCAAAATTGTTCTTTGGAGGGGGGGGGGGATCGCCTCCAGGTTGGGAACCCTACTCATGTTTTTCTTTCTCTCAATGCTATACTGTTCAATTTTTCCTTTTCTTAGGTCGGTTTTTAAACTGGTAATATGAGTATATAAATATTCATATGCATTCAACAAGTGTGATCAAATATTTTTTGTATTTAAATTTGAACTTTATGTTAAAGTTTTATTTTTTAACAATGTTCATATGTTAAAATTTCTCAGCTCTAACAGTTCTCCTTGATCTATAGGCGAATTGTAATATCGTCCAACTTGCATTACCAAAGCAAGAGGTTATTATGGTAAGAGAGAGGGGTGGAGGTGAAGAAGAAAATAGCGTAAGAATGATAAATTTCTAAACTTATCATTTTATGCTGAAAATTTTAATTTTATTTTACTGAAAATTTGAAAATTCAATTTTTCCGGAGTGGAAATAAACCTCCTCGGAAAAAAACTGGTTTTTTTCCGAAAGTTTCCGGTTATTTTCCGACCATTTTCATCTCTAGTTAAGATATTAGATAAAGAGGTAAAACATTTCAATTTTGCGAGGACAAAGCATATGTGTTTTTTTTTTTTTTTTCTCTAATAAACTTCGGTAAATTGCGTTTCAATTTTTCACTGTATTTGATGCACAGAGCTTTTTTTAATTCGAGAATTATGGATACAGCGACAGCAACAAAATCGTTTAAATTTTACCACAGGCGAAGCTGTGGCGGGTAACTCCAGTATTATATCCATCTGAATATAGCATATTTTATTTGAAATAAAAAAGCAATTCGGATTGGTCATACCATGACGCGTGATTTTCTAGTACTATAGAATTGCACTGACATGCAAATTATGCTTTTTTCTTTATCAAAAAAAAAAAAAAAAATCATGTCAAAGTAGACCTCTGAAGGTGTGGAATATTTTGACATTTGAGACTTTGGCCCAATCATTGAAATTTTGATCAATTGTTTCATTTACCTTCTGGCGATATCTGCAAAGTCGAAAGAATTCCGTGTCCATAGTACATCATTAACAAAATAATATTGAACCCAAACCTGAGGGACAATAATAATGGAGATAGTATTTGGTGAACACGAGCGACAAATTTTAATTGCAAAGTGATCCGAAATATACTTTTATCAACCGTGTGTTTGCTTATGATTAATGATTGATAAATTGTTGGTGCTTCAGTTCGGAGGAAAATGAAATGTTTATGATTATACTAAGTATCCTTCTTGTATATGAATAGTAACATTTTAAAGCCTTTTTAATAATCAAATTTATAAAACAAAAAACAGAAGCATTAACTAACAAAACTTCCCGTTGCAATATAAAAAAAGTTGGGCACACAAATTCTTTTGAAACTGTAGGAAAAAAAACAGTGATTCTAAAGTGTGTCCAATATAAAAATTGTAGAACATCTATCGTATCGAATTACACCAAGGGTCTCCAATAGTGATGTACCGAGTACTCGGTAAATACTCTGTACTCTGCCTACTTGGTTAAATTTTGATTAGGTACTCTGTCAATGGCGAGTAGCTGTAAATTGCAAATTTGTTTACAATTGCTTTATTCATTAACTGTATTCTATGCATGAGTCAAAAAAAAAATAAAAAACTCCACTTACAAAATCAATGCAGGGTAAAAGTTAGCCATTTGCCTATGTCCTTTCTACGTTGCAAATTCATGAATGTGAAGTTCAGTGTAACTATCTTTTAAATATCCCATATTAGAATGTTAAACTCACACCTTTGGCCAGGAACATTTCATTGTGATCCCTACTATGAATATTCATAGATTCATAATATTGCAATTTATTTTGAATCATTTGAAAACTTAGATTGCGAACCATCATTTTGCAATTCCAAGTTTTTGGTCTAGGGATAACAATACATAGGAGTAAAAAGTCATTTTTATAATCGTAAGAAAAAGTTTGAGACTTTTTTTGGTAAAGCAATTCTTACGAAAAAAAATACAGTAATACCTCCTTTGAGGCACACCTCCGAATAATGGACACCTTTATTTAACGGACACTTTTTCTGGTCCCACACTGTTAAAACTGACTTGCTTGAAAATGAGACAAAATAGTGACTTGTTTTTTCCGAGTCAATTGGTCTTGAATTTGAGTCTCCGAAAATTTGAGTTTTGAGACAGACCTGTTACTTAAATATTTCACAAATACGGAAAAGGGAAATATTACTTTATTTACATTGAAACAATTTAAATTCGTAGAAAAAGACAAAGTTTATCATCATGAAACGATTTTCTATCTCTACAAATCCGCTTATTTCCAATAAAATAAAGGACTATTTGTTTCTTACGCGTGACTAACCACACCCCACGATTCAGCTCCGACGAAAACAGATATCACTACGCGAGCAGGAAAGGGAAAAGGAATTTCCCCAGCGCCGATGGACGAATGGGCTTGAGAAGCGATAATTGGGTAAGTTTTTAATTTTCATTATTATGATTATGAACAGTTACCCTACTTTTATTTTTATTTGATACCTTTTTGGAATTAACCAGTTGTCTTAGCAATAAGTATAGCACAATTTTAACTTTATCGATTTCACTAACGGACGAAGCCCGCGAAAACTAAGCCTGTCCTGTATCTACATGTGTAAGTGGTAAGCTGTTTTTAGCATTATTTACATTTAGTTTACACCCTTTGTGTCCCCCTCCCCTCCTGAAATAATTCGAAATGACGGGTCTTGTATAATGTGTGTTTACAGAGTTGGCATTGTTTTTTACCATCTGTGTGGTTTTTACCATGGTATTTACCGTCCTTAGAAGAACCCGTTTTCTCCATGGTTTTTACCATCTTGGACAAAAATATAAAACATTCAAGGGGTTTCCTTTCCATAAAAATGTTTTTGATTTTAAAAGTGTAACTTAAGGTAAAATGATCAAGGCTGTATAAACATGAACAATCTCTCCCTCCCCTTTTTAAAATTTTAATCAAATTTCAACGACAGTAATCATTCGTTCAAAGCTAGAACTTAAGTTACGAACAATACTATAA
Source organism: Uloborus plumipes (assembly GCA_038373865.1). NCBI lineage: Eukaryota > Metazoa > Arthropoda > Arachnida > Araneae > Uloboridae > Uloborus > Uloborus plumipes. The sequence goes on from JAXGGA010008330.1 coordinate 15,662, forward strand.
TATCCACCCCCTCCTAATATGAGCTATGTACACGGGGGGGGGGGGGATCCAAATGAAAAGGAAAGCATTTTTTTATTTTGATGGTGATGAAATGCGGTTTTAATGTTGACTTCGCTGGTTTTTTGTGAGCCAACAAAATAAAAAAATGCTTCTAAAAATATTTGCCGTTGTTGTTTTCTTTTGCAATATATGCTAAAGAATAAATGAAAGTCTAAACTCATAAATATATGTTATTGTAAAAATTCTCATGCTTAAAACATAATTATTGTTTCTGTAATTTTATTCAAATAATTAATTTTCAACGGATATGTTTGCTAAGTTCATTCATGCGTAAAATAAATGCAGTTAATTTTTTCTTAAGAAAATTTTTAAAGAAAGGAAAACACATAAATTTAACAATATAAATATTTGTGTCCTCTTAACATTCATTCTGTGGAAAAATGCAATTTTTTCGTGTGCATGATTAGTGCAATAGCTGATTTAGTTTAGTATAATTCACATGTAACACAAATAAATTATTTTGATTAACATTCATTTATATTACCTACTGATGAACTTTGAAAATTTAGTGAGATTATTAATTTATCCGAAACGAAAACCTTCCCTCTTATTTATTTATTTATTCTACACATCTTTAACTCGTGAGATAGTTGTCATTTCATTACTTGTCACATGGTGTTTTTGGTAATATGGAATAATATTTTAAGACAAAATAACACATAGGACATAATAGTAAAATATAAGATCTATGCAGAGGCTTATTTAGAAAGGGCAAACAGTATTTCCTAGGTTTTTCTCATGTCCTAGTTAAACCAGTTTTTCCAGGGAAAAACCCAACCCTGTGTGTGAGGAAACGTAGAAATATATCAACAACAGCAAAACAATCTATTAAGTGTTTGACTTTTTCCAATTGCTTACTTTTTTAATTTCCATCTCTATGTCTCGAAACCTCCCTTTCGAATTTTTCTTGTGTTCCATGATTCGAGATAGACAGGTTCGACTGTATAAATTTATGGTATGCAATTATAATCCACTCCTAAAATGACTGTAGCAACTCAATATGTAAAACGAATAAAGGTAAAATTTGTCTACTGACAACTTAGTTAAATTTTACTATCTTAAACTATATTAATATAACATAAAGAGGAGATCTCAAACACCGGTGGCACTGTACTTTTAATGTAAACAATCATGTTTGAAATAAGTTAGTTGTCCTATTTATGAAGAACTTTCCATATGTGATCAGTTTGTGTATTAAATAATTTCAGATGTTGAATAGAGATGCACCGAGTACTCGGTAAATATTCGTATTCGGTACTCGGCTAAATTTGAATCGGGTACTCGGCCGATACCGAGTAAATGTAAATAATTGAATATTATTCAAGATATTTTTTTCAGTAATTAAAAAGATGCAAAAATATATATAATGCAATTATTTACAATTGCTAGAAAAATAAAATATGACTTGAATTTTATGTAAAAGTTTTAAAAACAGGTTTAAAACCAAATTAGTGTAAAAGCTAACTAAGGATGTGCGAATGTACTAGTTACCTTTTTCATATTGGTGTTGGGCAACTTACCTATGATCAGGAACAATCCAAGTGATCCTTAAGACAAATATTAATGAACTTGTTTAAAAAAAACTTTGTCTCATATTCCAATATATTCCTAATCAAACTTGTGGCATAATGATATGAGTAATTTTTAAAGTGAGAAAAAGATTGACTTCTAATATTTAAAGAAAAAAATTCCTGTTCACTGGTCAGTAGGGCCCGTAAGATTTTTTAGTTATTTCTAACCCTGTAACGTGTATGTATGTACTTGGTACTCGGCCGAGTAGTGAAAGGCTGAGTGCTCGGCCAAAGTGCTACTTGGTGCATCTCTAATGTTGAACCTTCTCTTTGGCATGTTAAAACCTAGTGTGTATGTGTGGTAGGAAAGTTGGTTTTCTTTGTTATTGTTTTGATTTGGTTAAATAATTTGTTTGTTGCATGTTTATCAACTTTAATGCAATTAGACCAGGGGTTCCCAAACTTTTCCAGTTCACAGCATCTTTTGCGGAATTAAAATTTTCTCACATCTCCTCGTCTAATATCTGTTATGTATGAATGTATTGAAAATATGGACACTCTCCATTGGTGGAGTGAAAAAAGTAAATTTTCGAATTTCAAACCCCTGGGGTTTCAAACGTTGCCTTTTGGCTCCACTAAATTACCCTTAAAATTTTAGCCCCCAAGGATAGTACCTTTAGGTTTCCATATTGTCTCAAAAAACTCCAAAAATACCAAAAATCGACCTGTTTCGAATTGATTTTCAAAATTGAAAATACATATTTTGGAAATGAAAGGGGTTGTGAAAGTTAACTCAGTGTTTAAAATTTCCATATTGTGTACACTTAACCTATTTTGGTTTTTTTCGTATCGTGTGAAAATGAAAGCTTAAATGTCGATTTTCGGTTATTTTTTTGGCTTTTGGGAAATTTAGAGAAATTACTCCTATTGAACTCAAACTTTTAAGAGATACTAATGTAACTAAGAGTTCATATTTATGTCCCCTAACATTTCTAAAATATGTATTTTCAATTTCGTAAAAAAAAAAGTTTGAACTTTTGGTACTTTTGATATTATTTGGGACAATATGGAAACCTAAAGATGTTATTCTAGGCAGTAGAGATAAAAGGCGACTTTTGAGACCCCAGGCGATTCGAAATTCGAAAATTTATTTTTTTTCACCCTGGCATCATGCTGCAGCCACTTAAGGGGAAACTTCAAGCCGAATGCTTAGCTTTTTACATGTTCATCTAGCAAAAATTCTGAGAGTACACAAAGTAAAAATGATAAAATTGCGAAGAACGTGGGAAAGAGACACTGGATGTGATATTGTATGAAGAGTTGGAGAGAAAATAAAGTGCTTATTTTCATAGTTTAGTGGGAAGCCTTTTTAAATAAATATGCATTAAATCAAAACTTGTTTTTTCTCATTGTATTTCCTTTGCAGGGCATTACTTGCAGAAACTGAGGAGCATTGCCTGGGAGACCCAGAAAATCGTTGATCCCGCTAACTTTGAAGTGTGTTCTGTGATTCGTTTCTTATGTGCAAAAGGATCGTTGGCTACTGAAATTCATCGGCAATTATGCCTGGCTTATAAACCTACAGTTATGAGTAAAGGAAAGGTTAGACAATTTTAAAAATGGAAGAACAAATGTCTTTGACGAAGAGCGGAGTGGCAGGCCCAGTATCCAGACTGATGAAATCGTTTCATCAGTTGGCCTAGCTGAAGAATTTCCTCAACTTGAACGCACTACTATTTAAAAATTTTTGTTTGTTGTTACATCAACAAATTCAGACGTGCAATCGTGCAATCTAATCTAAAGCAAACTCCTCGGTAAACTGTCATCTGGCATAATCCTCCTTTACTATATCGCGCGTTCTCACACTGCTGCAAAAACCAAGAAGAAAATTCAAGATTTTTGTTGGGATTTTTTTGACCATCCACCGTATATTCCCGACATTGCACCTGAGCGACTACTTCCTCTTCTTGCACTTTAAACAGTGGCTCGGTGGAAAACGTTTTGAAACCGAAGAGGGACTCAAAATCGCCGTTGTCAACTGGTTCAACTCTCAGGCGGCAAACTTCTATGCAGAGGGGTTAAAAAAGCTGGTGCAGGGGTACGAAAAATGCTTAGAAGTGAACGGCGATTATGTAGAGAAGTGAAGTAAGTTTGTACCTTACTAAATATGGCAATAAAATTTGTTTCTTATGAGTTATATGTTTCTTGGCTCCGGTAATAGATACTATTTTGGAAAAAAAGACTGGAATTAGGGTTAGTGCAGGTAATTTTGAAAAAGATATTTTATATGCATTATTTTTGATTAGCTCCTGTATATAAAATTAATATTTTATATTATATATTATAATTTATAATTAATATATTAATTTTAAGAACATATAATTTTGTTGTGTAGATGTAAAATTAATTGATTCAAATTTAAATGAAGGGGGGGGGGGAAATACTACCAGCAATTTTCCGGAAAATGAAATGCATAAGTGTTTAAAATTTTTTGCATCGTTTTGGTTTAATTATAAATTAGTTGTATTCCCCAGCATTATTGGGTGCACATCTAAATGGGCCATTCCATGAAAAAGTAGCAATGTTGTCCTTCTGTGACATCTCATATAATTCAATAAAAAGTGATAATTTTGCATGTTTATAATTTTTAAGCAATTGTTTTTTCATTACCCATTTAAATGATTACTATTACATGAAACATACACGTTATTACGTGCTGCTTGTTGGCGATTTTTCTGTGGAATGACCCTAATATTCAATTTTATCTTATTATTCTCAGAAAATTAAATATTAAAAAAGATAGCATAGTGGAATTTGAGTAAAATATGAGAACATGAGAAACAGAAAAAAAGAGCAATGAAAAAAATAAAATTAGGAACGAAAAACAACACAGCGGAAAAAAAAAGTTCAGCAAAACCCCAGAAAAATGACAAACTAAGAAACAAGAATTGCAATTTTCGAAAATAAGAAACTGAACTTCTATAAAATCACGAAAAAATTAAAAACAAGACTCGTAAGAATTCTATGAAAGAAAATATCCATTTGTAGGAGATTGAACTTTATGACAATTGAATCGTTTGTTGCAGAAACCTGTGAACTGATTCCCCCTCCCCCCCAAAATGATATTATTAAATGTTATGAATGGCCAATTTTAGGCACACCGTCGGATGCAAAAACATGAGCCTTCATATGTGATATGTGTGAACAACTTTTCTTAAAAATTTATTTCATTGCAGAAACTTGTTAAGTGCAAAATTTTTAACAATTTTTCGCAAAAAAAAAAAAAAAAAAAAACAATTGGAAAATTGATTCCAACCGTAGGGTGACGGGACCAGTTACAGACATGCTTGAGTGATCCATTGAGACCAGTTACAGACATGCTTAAGAAATGGCTCCTGAAATTGACTCTAATAACATTAGATGGATTCATGAGTCACAGAAATATCAGTTTTACCTGCCTAAACAGCTTAGTTTTTAAATCCAAGCTTATGCCTGTCTGTAACTGGTTCCGTCACTTTATTATTATTATTTTTTTTTTTTTTTTGCAATACAATAAGAAGCAATTTTTTCAACGACTAAACCTATTGTGATTTTAAAACGGAGAAGTTCTTTTTAGTTAGTTTAGTTGTTTAAAATTTAAAAAAGTGCACTTGATGGGTTTCTGAAATAAAAGGGTTAATTTGAATAATACTTTTACTATTTTTCAGATGCAGTCTAAAATTACTACAGTGGCTGTCGCTTTTTGAAATCACCTTTCTTTTTTGACAGTTTTGATATAAATAAGCTGGACTTCGCTCGATTTGAATCATTAAAGCGGCTGATTCAATTATTAAGCGCCCACTTTCTTTTTGTGATGAATTAAAAAACTTTTTTTTTAAATGTTTTCATGCATGTTTCACTTTTGATAATCAGACATGTGATTCTTTGCACACAAAACCAAAGGGAAAAAAAACATGCATTAAACTGATTTTGAAAAAAAAAAAAAAAATCCTTAATTCATCAGAAAAAATAATACAGTGTGTGCCGTTTAATTGAATCGGCCGCTTTAAAATCAGCTGCGGCGCGGCCACTGGTAATTTTAATCTGCATCTGAAAAGTTGTAAAATTATTATCCAAAAACAAAATGAACAAAAATGTCTCATTTCTAAACAGAAGACCCGACTCATAAACAAGACGCAAAATGCTTATTTTTTAAATTCTGTGATGACTCGGAAATAAACACAGCACTGTATCATTTCCAAGAGTAGAGCCGTCTCAAAAATTAAGAAAAGGATTGTCTCGTATATGAGCCCATTTCGTATCATATTCGAACATATTTCCGTCTCAAAAACAAGAACATTGGTTATTACTTTTAAGAACGCCGTGTACTTCAAAAACAAGACACCCTGTTTTCTAATTCCAAGACATTTGGTTCTGGAGCCATTTTGGGTCAATGATGTTCTTGAAAACAAGACGTTTTGCCTCATTTCTAAGTACCTTGTTTTAACAGTGCAGTCCCTTTTAATAGGGAATTCCATTTATTTATCCCTCAATAACGGGTAATTTATATAAGGGACAGTTACAGAGAAAAATTGCAGAAGTTAATGCATAAATACATTATAAATACTGAATTTATCGAAGAACAAGGTTCTTTTTTTGACAAAAAAATACTTTTGACTGGTAAAAGTTTGACTTGACATTGACATGTAAAGAAACAAATATGTATTTTAAAAATTCATACTGAGATTTTTCAGTCATTTTTTTTCTTATTTATTTCTTTAGCAATGTGTTCAGCTCCGAATAGTAGTGACAATGAAAAACTTTTTACAGAAAACTTGGTACGAAATCATGCTGTTGTTTATGTTTATTGCATTGTAAACTACATGACATGAAGCAAATTTCTGTAAAAAATAACTTTAAATTAATTTCTATAAATTACAAAACTTTGATTCTGCCTCATTTTTCATTAAGTTTAATTTTCAAAACAATATATTTTTTAATTTGAATAATTTTGAATTTTTCTCATTTGTATGAAACATTTTCAGTAAGGGCCATGCTCCACATCAGCGTAAAACGCGACCGAAACTGAAGGCAGAAACCGAAAATCCGAGTACTTTCCATAGGAACACCACTGAATCCATTTTACGCTTCTGCCTATTTTTTCTGCTTTACGTCTATGTGGAGCATGGCCCTAAATCTTAAATGTTGATAGTTTGCCTTTATTATGATGTTATACTATGTTGAGTATACGGTGGTATCAAAAATGATGAAAGCATCAATTCATACACCTGCGAATAAGGGCCACTTCTATTTAAGGGACAAAAAATTCAGTCTTCTCAGTGTCCTTTATTGAGAGGTTTTATTGCATAAAGGAGAACATTTCTACGCAAATAAGGTCTTAATAAGGTTATAGAAGATGTTTCCGAGAGGTTAAAAATGGCATTTGTTTCACAAAAATAACTAATGATGATTAATTAAGAACATTTCAAAGTCATGGAGTTGGTATCTTCTGAAATAAACTAATTTGGAATCAATTTGAAAGTGGTTTTGATTATTTAGTATTTTATTCCTGAGATTAACATAAATGTTAGTTCTGAAATTGTTTTACATCCAATGTTGATTTATCCGAGATCTAGTGAATGAGAACTGAAGATTTCATATAAAACAAGAAACCTTAATTTTAAATTCTAGGAATGCCATAACAACGCTTAAAATTATATCTATTACATGCCCCAGTTGGCTCTTATACACAATTTTATCTAAGATTCTGAATTATATTTTGTGTGATGAGCTAACTCTATCTGGGATGCTGGCCCGTAAGTGATGAAAAATTTTCAAGAGACTCCCTTTGGCTAAAAAGTTAGGAACCACTGGTTTTCTCCAATCCTTCTCCCCTTGCCAATAAATTAAACGTTGACACTAGTGCGGAGGGAAGAAGGGGGGTTTTCCCTGTCTTGTCCCCCAAACCTGTCAAGACATCCACGCCCACTGGGGGAAGGAAAACAGTGTGCTTCTCTCTCGATTTACCCGAAAGCTGAAAATTTTCTGTGTGATGGGTCCTCTTAAGGAGTGTGGCCGTTGACAGAGGTTATTCTTTTCAAATCATTGACAACGCTTACAATAAACTTTCGAACCGCAGTGCATCCCACAAAAAGCCCAGTGTTCCTTCTACCAATTTCGTTGTCTTACCATTTTATTCAAAAATCTCCCCTCGCATTTCCAGAATACTCAGCAAGTTCGATTTTCACGTCATTTACAGACCAATCAACAAACTAACTTTTTCTAAATTAAAAGACCCCATCCAACCATTTGATCAGTGGGGCATTTATCACATAAACTGTGAATGTCAAATTGGATACGTTGGACAGACGCGACGGGCGCTAAAATTTAGGTTAAAGAAACACGAAAATTATGTTAAAAAGAAAGAACTTTCAAAATCCTCAATTGCGAAACATTGTTGGGACACAGACCATAGATTTGTTTTCTCCGAAGCTAAAATTATTTGCAGACCTTCAACTGTTGGCGAGTTACATTTCTTAGAAGCCTTTCATGTTCACAAAAATTTAACTAACATTTGTAACGAATCCTTTGCAGTTCCACACATCTCGCCAATTTTACTTCATGCTTTTAAATTTTCTGACAACGCAACGCCAAATCTAGGCTCGGCACACGCTGACACCTGATTGGCCTAGCTTTTGCTCCTTTTCTATTTAAACTCTTCCGGTACTTTTGCTCTTTCTATTTCTTGCTTGGCACTGAAGAAGGATGCTTTATGCCTTTGAAACATGTTTGCCAATTTTAACTTTATCTATTTGTGCTTCTAGACGTCGCCTTTTGGTTTTTACTAACACTGAATGTATTTGAAGTTAAAAATCAACGTAAATAAAGCACAAATAAGGTAGAAATTACAGCAAATAGCTATTTCAAGGCTACAATGGAGCCCCTTCCTCAGTGCAAGAAGCTCAGCAAACAACATGAAAGCTGAAAGATAACTGAGCTCGAAGCACGTGAGCCCCGGTATTTTAACAAATGGGCCAGTGCGCTTGAACTCACGACAGGAGCGGGAAAACACCGACCAATCAGCGATCAGCGAAACAGCCAGGAGAGCGAAGAAAAGGGGAAGACAGCAAAGGAAAGTAGGGGAAAGAAAAAAGCGCGGGAGAAAACACTAGAAGACAAAATTATAAAAATTGCTTCCAGATGTCAGGGAAAAATGGAACACTGGAAAAATCATTCACCAGAGAATGGGAATTTTTCCAAATATAGTAAGCTTCCCAAAAATCGAGGTCATAAACTGACGAACCTTTATAAATAATTCTAGCCGAAGAAAAATCAAAGCAGTGACCAGAAGTCCAACAATGCTGAGAAATGGAAGAGCGTGCTAGTTCTTTATGTTTAACATAATTTTGATGCTCTTTCAGACGGGGCTTAAGAGGCCGCTTAGTCTGGCCTACATAGCTAAGTCCGCATTTGCAAGGTCCAACAATGCTGAGAAATGGAAGAGCGTGCTAGTTCTTTATGTTTAACATAATTTTGATGCTCTTTCAGACGGGGCTTAAGAGGCCGCTTAGTCTGGCCTACATAGCTAAGTCCGCATTTGCAAGGTCCAACAATGCTGAGAAATGGAAGAGCGTGCTAGTTCTTTATGTTTAACATAATTTTGATGCTCTTTCAGACGGGGCTTAAGAGGCCGCTTAGTCTGGCCTACATAGCTAAGTCCGCATTTGCAAGGTCCAACAATGCTGAGAAATGGAAGAGCGTGCTAGTTCTTTATGTTTAACATAATTTTGATGCTCTTTCAGACGGGGCTTAAGAGGCCGCTTAGTCTGGCCTACATAGCTAAGTCCGCATTTGCAAGAGATGCTATAAATGCCCCAGTTGCTTTGGCAATCAATGGGATGCTTTAAGTTTGTAAACTTGATTTTGTTCATAGGAGAGAAAGAAATATCGAAACAAAACTTTTTCAAAATCTTTGCAACTTGATGACTTATTTTTGGATAAAAAGGCAAAACAATGGTGTAACCAACCTTAGAATCGGAAACCTTGCTAGAATGAGAGGGCTTTATTAGCCTATTATATATAGAATGAATAATCTTGGGCGAGTAACCCCGATCAAAAGCCACAGCTTTTAAATAAGAAAGCTCAGTATTTAAAGAACTGGATGAAGAACAGATATTCAAAGCACGAAACAAAAGCCTTAAATGAGGCCAACTTTTGGTTTCGAGGATGAGAAGAGTAGTTGTGAGGAGGTAGTGTAACAGCAAAGGGCTTTCGATACACTGAAGTCATAAAATCGTTATTACTTTTAGTGGTAATCAAAACGTCCAAGAATGAAAGAGAACTTTCCATTTCCATTTAAATAGTGAATTGGATGCAAGGATCGATAGAATTAAGAGTGGAAGGTAAAAGCTCATTATTAACTTGGTTTTGGTCAAGCAAAACAAAGCAATCGGAGTGGAAAGTAAAAGCTCATTATTAACTTGGTTTTGGTCAAGCAAAACAAAGCAATCGTCAACATAACGAACATAGAACGGAAACTTTATGGTTTCAGAAAAAAAAAGTTTTACTTCAAAGTAGTGCATATAAATGTCACTTAAAATAGGGCTCAAAGGGTTACCCATCGCTAAACCTTCGGACATGCGATAGTAAACAGACTGAATGTATACTTAAAATAGGTGTAAAATTTTCTCCATATAACATGAGAAAATTAATAAATTTGGGTTGATACTTTCAGTATAAAATTTAATGTTTTATTCTTTTTCTCCAAAGTAGAGAGAAAGAAACTGAAGTTTCATCATAAACGAATGTAGATGGCCTATACTGGTTTAGGAAACTTTTTTTGTACTATCTTAAATTTAAATAACTCAAACACCGGCTAATAAGAGACGACATAGCTAAATTCATTTGCTATTCTTCATTCCTAAGTAGCAGGTCCTCATTGCTTTCCCTTCAGACATTTTAAAAAACACACTCCCTAAAATTCTAAAATCTGATGACTATATTTCCTTTGGATAGCTATTAGACATTTCAATGTAGGAGTAACTTGCCATGCTCTCCTCTTTCTCCTGGGAAAAGTTCACAAAACATTCAGAGCTCTAAATCGTAGTTTGTTAATACAGTGAACTCTACAGGGTCACCAGCAGAGAAAAAGTCTCATTCTTTGGCAAGGAGTTTCTGATAAATAATTCGATGATGCTTTCGAAGTTTTTTCCCCAAATTATTTTCAAGTAATGTAACAAAAACAATTTAAGGATCTTCATTTGTGCAACCAAACCGAATTTTGTCCAATCTGATTTCTGAACTTTACTTGAAGAGTTAACTTTTTAAAAAAATTCAGCACCCGTAGCTGAAACTATTGCAGATCAAGAATCCATTCTGCAGCATCGAAAGTTTCATTCGTGTCAAGCACAAATGTATGCTTTACAAAGCATTTTCTGTAGCCGTCACAGCGTTCGCTGGATGTCCGAAGCTAACGCGAAGTACTTTGCAATATTGTAGTTAAGACAATTTGTAAGCCAGCCTCCTGACACTTAATCGTCATAATACCATTATATTTAGGGTTTTAGTTTTTATCAATATTTTTGAAAACTTCATTTTCCCCTAAATTTTAGAATTTTTTCAAAAAGTCTTCGCGTGCCACTGTTACTGCTCTGTCGTGCCACATTGTGGCACGCGTGGGTTGGCCACCACTGATATATATATTCAGAATTATAAATACTGTATGATGCACATATTCACCTGTTTTAAGTAATTTTGTTTGAAATTAATAGTAAGGTTCTGGTGAAGGTTTTATTAATTTATTTTACAAGTAAATGCAATGTACTAACCACAAATAATTTAGAACATAACGTACCATTTATTAAGCCATAGCATGAATTGATCACGTAGCATAAATAGGAGACATCTCGTACCAGATACCATAGAGACTTTGCCCATTCTGTTTTCCGTAATTCAACCAAAATGGATTTATAAATAAATAGATATAGTTTTCCGAACCAATCAAATTGTTTTTTGTGCATTTTTATTTTTAAACTAGCGGTACCCGCACGGCTTTGCCTGTGGTATAAAGTTAAAAGTTCATTTGTAAAATAATTGATATAGCAGAAAAAATGCTCTATTTCAGTTATAATTCAACTATAATTCCTTCAAAGTATGATATAAAATCTGATATGGACCCAACACTACTTAATTTTACGTGTAAATTGCTTAGTAGATGCCTTAAGTGCTAAAATAATGCTTGGAGTGAGCAACCTAACAATTCAAACATTTGTATCCCTAGTCTGCTACGAAACAATGCAAAAAAATGTTTTACAATGATTAATCTCCTAAATATCGCCGATTTTAACATCATTCAGTGGATTTTTTGCAAAATATCTTCAATCGCGCCAAATTGAACCAAAAAAAAAAAAAAAAATATTTTTTTTCGCCAAATTGGCGTCAAACACTTGGCGATATATCGCCAAGTGGTCGCGCCAATTCATATCACTTTTGTGTGCATTGAAAACACTGATTTACCCCATAAAAGGGGTAAAACACCCCCTTTGGGATATTCGAATGCAACCCCAATGAGAGGTGCATAAAAATAAGCCAAAAGAGAAAATAAGAACAATTTTGTTGCTCACAGAAACCAACAGAAATCTTACCAAAGTTTAAAAGAAAAAGAAAGTTTTCTTTCCTAGCTTTAAAAACAAAACAATACATTTTCCGAAATGAAACACTTTAAAAAGAACGATGAAACATCGCAATTGATACGATATTTGGTTAATCTGTGCATTAGGTACCCTTTTCTCGCTAAATGGGCAATAGGCGCGCCAAGTGTGGTAACCCTGACTATTTTGCGTAGTTTCTCTCGGAGCTTTCAACTCCGCGAGACACGCAAAAACGCGCCAAGCATTGTCCCAAAGCACGTTTTCACCGGGAAAAAGACAGGGTTGCCAGAGAATTGAAACAGAAAAATACTACGCCTCCTCTAAAAAAAATATACTACAAAATACTACTGTTTCCAAACGTTGCCAAAATCAATATTGCTGAAATGCGACATCTATGAAAATGAAAAAAAAAAAAAAAAAATCTGCCAAATCTTTTAATTAAGTTATTAAAGTATATTGGAAACAGGGTTGCCAGAAAAACACTACGTTCCTTATTTGGGCCGAAAAAATACTCTCGTAGAATCAAAAATACTACGTCTGGCAACGCTGGAAAAAGAACGAAACAAAAAGAGGTATGAACACGTAAAAACATGGTAACAATGTGAAAAGTTGATTTTCGTTGATAAAATAATCCTTTTCATCCTTCTTTTCAAACAAATTTTATTATCGAGCTGAACCATTTTAGAATCGTTTGGTTTGCTTTACTGAAGGTAAGCCTTGAATTCCGGGATTCTAAAAACAATTATTACAGCTTTCCTGATGATCGTAGAAACTTCGAAAAAACTTCATTTTATGCAGAAAATTTCAATCTTTCGAATGACACAAGATTTGAAAATGTGTATGAAATATTTCTTCCCTATTTTATCGAATTTCCGCTAAGAATTCGAATAGAAAAAGAACGAAATGGAATTTTCAAAAAATCGCTTCGAGGTGCAAAACTATATGCTACAAACTAATTTTGTGCCAAGTGGCATGAAAATCGACCGAATGGTTTTGGCGCTACGCGCGTAACAGAAAGAAAGAAAGAAGGAAGCAAAGACAGACCCACCTTCAACTTTCTTATTAGTAGAGATAGAGATAACCAAGAGATATTTATTTCAATCTATTTTTATTTAAAATACATTGTCTACATTTAACCATGAAATTAACATATACACTAATTTCAGAAGTGTCCCAACTTTCACAGAATGGGATAAAGTGGAAGCATCAAAACATGCTCTTTTAAGTACATCAGTTAGAAAACAATACAACAAAATTGAATGGGCAATTAATTAACTCAAATTTAATATACATAAAATGCATCATAAGTTTTCTTGAATAAAAAGAATAGTTCAGTTTTAGGACCTTCTCTTTTTTAATTAATTTGCATTGGTACCAAAAAAAAAAAAAGACAGCGAATAAAATTCTGCTTCTTGGTTAACCGATAAAATTTGAGCATAAGCAATCAGTTACAACCTTTTCCCTTCCTTTACGAGTTGACCTGCACCATTATTTGCTTCCTCTCACCAATGTGCTAAATTAATTTTCACTACAGGGAGCCCAGAAAAGCACTCCCTGATTTAAAAATTGAATGACTCGAAAACAAATGACTTTGGAACAAATCAAACGGTACTTTGTAGTGTAATCCGTAAAAATCATGTGCAGAATTTTGAAAAATTAGCTACAGGTGTTAAAAATGCCGACAGGTGGTGCTAGGAGCTACAATTGTAAAACGAGTACCTATATATAACTAGTATTTTAAGGGCTGGAGCAATCATTTATAGCTTCGCAACATAAAAGGAAGTTCAAATGATCTACATTATTGAACTGTGGTGCAACCTGTGAAATTCCGGTGAAAAACCATAATGTTCGTTCATTGGGCTCTCGTATGCACAACTAAACTGGGAGGTTGAGTGCATGAAAAGGACCAGTCACCTGCAGAGGTATCTTCACACTGCAAAAATGAATTGTTCTTTTTACAGTAAAAAACTGTAAAACTAGCAATTTTACAGTTTCTTAGTATTAAGTTAGCAATTTTACAGTTTCTTACTTTCAAGTTAGCAATTTTACGGTTTATTACTGTCAAAATAAGCTGTATTATACTGCAAAAACAACAGTATAATACTGGCAGCAGAGGTTCCAGTTTAAAACTAAAATGAGCGGCAATAAGCTGTAAAATTAGCAATTTTAGTTTCTTATCGTAAAATTAGCAATTTTTAGTTTATTACTATAAAATTAACTGTATTGTACTGTAAAAATATGCTATTCATTTTTTACAGTGCACAAGAGTGGACCCTCGAATGCAGACCGAAGCTTGAAGAAAGAGTGAATGTGTTAAGACAAATATGGCTGTTCACGAGTGCGGACGCCTTTTAAGTTTCTAAGTATCTGAAACGGGAGAAAATGTCTTTAAACAAATATCACATGCATGACACGTGATTTGTCAAAAACTGCTCTTAGACATACTTGTCGTGACTATGGCTTTACCCAGCATGTGTTCTCAAATGTACATTTAACTGGTTAGATGTTGCAAATGCCTTGGGACAATGTTCACAAGAAAAGGGTTTCTCACCAGTGTGAATTCTTAAATGTTTCTTTAAACTTGAAGATTGAGTGAAAGACTTTGAACAGAGTTCACACGAATAGGGTTTCTCACCGGTTTGAACTCTTAAATGTCTCGTTAAAGATGAACACAGAGAAAACGCCTTTGAACGTTCACACGAAAAGGGTTTCTCCCCAGTGTGAACTTTTAAATGTATCTTTAAATCAGAAGGATTGGAAAAAGCACTTGAACAATGTGCACACAAAAAGGGTTTCTCCCCAGTGTGAATTTTTAAATGTCTCTTTAAATCGGAAGGATTGGAAAAAGCACTTGAACAATGTTCACATGAGAAGGGTTTCTACCCAGTGTGAACTCTTACATGTCTCTTTAAAAGAGAAAATTTAGAAAAAGACTTTGAACAGAGTTCACACGTATAGGGTTTCTCCCCAGTGTGGGCTCTCTGATGTACTTTTAAACTTGACAAAAAAGGAAATGCCATAGAGCACCATTCACATGAATATGACATTTCTCCAGTGTGTGTTCTTAGATGTACCTTTAGAGTTGAAGGCCGAGAAAACGCTTTTAAACAATATTCACACGAATGCCGTTCCTCACGTACACGGATCTTCGGTTGATCTGCCATGGCCGAACGGTGCAACTTCTGCTTGAAATTCAATGGATTTCCTCTTAATGATCAAGTGTTTGAAAATGCCTTTAGAAAGAATCCATAAGAGCCAAGTGTTTATCCCCAAGTATGATTTCAAACATTTGGCGAAACAGACAATTCTGCTTGACACATTTTACGAGCAAGGCTTTGAAGAACAATTGCTTGTCTGTGCAGGAGCCCCAAAATCGGCTTCGAATATGAAACGTAAAAAAGGCCTTGCTGTCAGTTTGACTGTCAGAAGGAGGGGGGGGGTTAATTTAAAGCTCTTTTATCAGTATTATATTGAGAGCTCAACCAATTCAGAAGCTAACACACATGTAAAAAAGCCAAACTAACATCCCTGCAAAATAATAGATGCCTCCGTTTCCGCATGTGACCTGGATGGTTCCTTGATTGGCTCAGATGAGGTAACACAGTTTTCCTTAAGCCTTAATATTCGAGAAAATACTACTGGAGTTGCAGTTCTTGAAACCTTCACTTCGATGAACTTGTTTAGATGCAAGTAGAAGTTTTGCAATGTTGGAGTTAAATGTGCTTATAATGTTACTGATATCATACACGTTGAAGTCTCAAATCTAGTTGTCCGGGCTAATACTGAAATAACAAAAAAAAAAAAGTCATTTATTGAGGGCGGGGAAAAAGGAGAGACAAACAAACATAAAAACTTTGAACACAACAGAAAAATCAGGGACATCATTTCAAGGTTTTCCGGGGGGGGGGGGCAAAGGGTTCACACACAATGCAATTTCATCGGAAAACATTAAAAACCATGCCCACTTATATGTAAATACATTGATTTCTCAAAGCTAGGGGCGGGGGCAATTGACCCCCCCCTGCCCCCCCCCCCAAATGACGGGCCTGAGAAAAATATTGAAGCCATGCAAAAAATAAATAAATAAATGTGCCTCCTTAACAGACTAGCCAAGTTGCTTTAAAGCTGGCAAAGAAGTGTGCAAGAAAAGGGACCTTTATTTAAAGCATTTTACTATAATAATATTCTTACTAATATATGACTTTTATGTCACTAACCCTGATATGTATCCCCTTTTATGTATATATCCTGAAGAAACCGCAGGGTGCTGGATAGGTTGATTTAAATAGTATTTGCACAGCACAAAAAAGAAAAAAAAACTGTCTTTGAAAGGAAGTTATTTTATGTATGCAAGAGAGCCATCAAGTATTTAAATTTGCATGGTGAAAATCTGACGCAAACTGTGGATTTGTATAGAGAACAAGTATACATACACTCATTTTTATATATATAGATGACTTTTCAAACTTAATCTTTGTTTTGAATAGTGCCCTTTCCAAACTCTTAACTTTGTTTAGAATAGTTTACAATGGTGCACTTTAACCGGTTCTCTTTTCACCAATGGTTTCACAAATTTTCTTATGGCATGTATTGTTTTGATAAATCACAATTGAAAATTTAAATCTTCGAGTTAGCTTCGACACCTGTTTTCCTCGAGCGGAGCTCGGTCACCCGCTGGTATTAGCTAAAATAACGATTACAACGTATGAGAACATTTGCAGTATTTGGCGTAATGATTGGCGACGTCGCGGAAATGAGTTGCAGCTTTTGGGAGCACAGGCCTCAGATGAAGCAGTTTTCCCGCAGGTTTAGGAAAATTGTACTCGAGTTGTATTGCTTGAAACTTTTACATCAGCTAACTTGGATGGATGCATGTTTAGCAGCATTTAATGTTTTATGAAATCAAACTTAAGTGAATGTGATACAATTTCCACCCCCATCATTGAAAATATTCATAACTGCATGTTCTGTGTGTGTGACTGAAAGAACTACACAACATATTTTAGAGTTGTTATTTTTGTACTGGGATACTTTTGCTTGCTCCTGGTTTTACTCAACGCCTTCTTAGTACTAAATGTCCACTACATTTGCCTTAACCCTTCACTGCACGGTGTGTCTGATCTGGCACAAACCAAAAAAAAAAAACAAAAACCCCTCATATATTCCTCTGATATTTAAATACAGTTAAACTGAGCTTTGTGCCCCTTTTGGAACATTGCTATAACAGTTTAGTGTGATTTTTATGCACTAGTCTAGGTATTACAGTTCTTGCTTTTGAAAAAAAGTGTCTGCATTACAGTAAAAAGTGTGCTTAATCATTATTTCCTCTCTTCTAAAAATGTTTAAACATATATGCTGTACTTAGTGGCAAAATTTGTTTGTTACACTTAGGGCACAAAACACATTGTAGATTATTACACTTATCAGTATAAGCATATTTTATGTGCTTTGTGCCATATGTTAAACAAACAGTTAAAACATCATTTTTGGAGCAAATTTTTTGATTAATTTTTTTCTTTATTTTTCCTGAACTCAGGGCCATTTAAAGGTAACATTTGATTTTTTTTCATGAAAATAGAAAAAATCGTGCAGGAAGGGTTAAAGCGGGAGGCATTTGTTCGAAACAAAGCTCCACCTTGCGATTTGCAGCTATTGGCGATGGATCCAGACAACATTTGAATTAAAATATTTTGATTGGTTAATTTTTGAATTTAAATTTAGAAATCAACCAATTGATAATTTTCCTGACAGTTTACTTGTCTCGAAGAATTTCGATAGATGGCAGTGCATTATGAAGAAAGGGAAAATTTTTGCTCTGTGTTAAAAACCAGAAAGCAAAGGGCATTTACTATTAAGGGGGCGTTGTCTTAATATGCATTGAAGTATTTTTCAATCTGTCTGTCGCAAAGATACAGGCTTCAGTAGTCTGAATAAAGCGTTGGAGGTGGGAAAATGCCTTTGAAACATGCTCACAATGGTGTCTCCCCAGTATGGATCCTCAAATGGTTCTTTAAACCTGAAGCGAATGAAAAGGACTTCGAGCAACGCTCACAGGAATACGGCTTCTCCCCGGTGTGGATTCGCAGATGTTGCTTCAAATTTGCAGAATGGGAAAATGCCTTTGAACATAAACCACAGGAATGCGGTTTCTCTCCGGTGTGGATTTTGAGATGTATCTTTAAACGTGAAGCAATTGAAAATGCACTAGTGCAATGTTCGCAAGAGTACGGTTTCTCCCCGGTGTGGATTCTGATATGTGTTTTTAAAGCTGAAGCGATGGAAAATGACTTAGAGCAATGTTCACAGGAATACGGTTTCTCCCCGGTGTGGAGACTGAGATGTGTCCTTAAAGTTGAAGCATTGGAAAATGCCGTAGAGCAATGTTCGCAGGAGTACGGCTTCTCCCCGGTGTGGATTCTGAGATGCGTTTTTAAAGTTGAAGCTTGGGAAAATGACTGAGAGCAATGTTCGCAGGAGTACGGTTTCTCCCCGGTGTGGATTCTGAGATGTGTCCTTAAAGTTGAAGCATTGGAAAATGCCGTAGAGCAATGTTCGCAGGAGTACGGTTTCTCCCCGGTGTGGATTCGCAGATGTTGCTTCAAATTTTCAGAACGGGAAAATGTTTTTGAACATAAACCACAGGAATGCGGTTTCTCCCCGGTGTGGATTATGAGATGTCTCCGTAAATCTGAAGCAGAGAAAAATGCTTTCGAGCAATGCTTACAGGAATACGGCTTCTCTCCGCTATGGATTCTCAGATGTTGCTTGAATTTTGAAGCAAAGGAAAATGCCTTCGAGCAATGCTTACATGAATACGGCTTTTCTCCGCTATGGATTCTCAGATGTCTCTTCAAATTTGAAGAATCGGAAAATGACTTTGAACATAAACCACAGGAATAAGGTTTCTCTCCGGTATGAAATCTCTGATGTCTCTTAATATCTGAAGCCCTGGTAAATGACTTAGAGCAATGTTCACAGGAATACGGTTTCTCTCCAGTGTGAATTCTCCGATGCGTTTTTAAAGTTAAAGCCTCGGAAAATGCCTTGAGGCAATGTTCGCAATTATAATTTTTTTTGGAGCAATGATGGATATCCGACTGATATGCCATAGCAAAAAAATATATGAAAACGTTCATTCATTCAAAAGATGCTGCATTTTCACCAAAATGGATTCTCAAAAGTTTCAGTCTACTAACCTTTAAAATGGTCAGGAAATCACAATATATTATGGTATTTTTCTTTTTGAATGAGAGATCTCACTTTTGCTGATGCGGAAAAAGTTAACAAAAATTAAACTTCTATTCTTCTCCCTTCTCGTAACTGGAGCTCTAAAACGGGCTTTAAAGAATAAAGAACGGAACAAGCTTTTTACATATGTTACAGTTTACGTATGTCAGTCATGTTTTTGCTACTTTTAGAGTCAGAAATGGTTTATTTTTTTTTATTAAATTCAGTTTCTCCGAGTGTTGGTTACCATAACTTGCATTTAAGACATACTTTCATGAAGATCTAGCCATAAAACTAAACCGAAATTAACATTTTGTGGAAGAGGATTTACATGGCCAGAAGTGTTTGGTCGAATCTGAACACTGATGCCACACACTTTCTCTGTTTTTAAAGTTCTCTTCTCAGTTTCGAAAACCAAGAAACCGGTACGATGTCAAGGACTGTTTTTCTTTATGCTGATACTTTTCCAACTTCAATGGAATAACGTGTATTTTTAAATAAAACTAAGCTCACCTTGCTTGCGGTAGGGTACAAGCAATAACACACACGTATTGGACTAACCGTACTAACGATGGCACAAAACAGGTTCGAATGTGCTAGAGATCAACTGAGCCGTTTCTCGTCAGAAAACTTTTGCCGTCTCTTGATTTGCTGCTTTTAGTTTATGGGTCACAGTTGATTAGCAAAGCCTTTGTTCAATTTAATCATTTCTCGCTGGAAGGAGGAGAAACGATCACCAATGGTTTTTCGGACGTGGTTCCTCAGATGAAAGGCGAAACAAAAAGGGCGTTGAGGTAGGGCGAGTCAACACTTCTTGCAGGCAGGCTTACTGAATTCCAACATGTGCAGTCCTGATTATACTGAAATGAAATGAAAAGAAGTAAGAGCCAAAACACCTAAAAAATAATAAGAAGAAAAGGTACAAGCAAAGCCATTACGTTCTTGCCGTCCGAGAGCTGGCAAGGTCGAAAAAACAACTATTTTAAGTCGTCTGGCCCTTTAATATATCTCTCCCCTGTGCTCTTCTGAGCAGCATGCGGGTTGTCTGGCGGCCGAGAGTGGTTGCGTTTTTTCCTGCTCATCGCATTTTTACTGGTAAAAAAGCGATTTTTAAGTCATTTTTGAACAACTTCGCGTCAAACCAATCATGAAAAAAAAGTTTTTGGCTTCACCAGTTCCGATTTTAACAAAAATTAGTGTGAAGGACGCATATGACAAGATAAGCAATCCTGCTCAGCTAGTTTTAGATTTCTATTTCAAAAATTGCGTAAAATACACAGCTGTTAATGAATGAATAAATCCCAAAAGTTTTTACATGCAACTTCTTTTCAAATTACACAAGTCTGCAACCAAAAAACTGCATGGGATGTTTTGAATGTCTTTTATGTTTTTCGGTGTGCTGAATTCGAAAATGACCTCCGTTTTTATCCATCACGTACAGTTTTTCCGCAAAATGTGTGTACTGAGTTTAGAAATGTACCATTTTACATCTATATAACTGAATAAATACTATACTAATTTATAATTTAAAAATATTGTTTACTACAAATAGTTTTTCTTATTTGTTTTTGAGCTGTTGAAAGATTACTCACAGTGTTATAAAAGCTGAAAGAAAGGAAGAGAGCGAATTCGGGAGTCAGATGGGGGAAAGTACAAACAGGACTGCTACACTCGCCTACAGAGGCACATTGATCAGCTTCATATACGGTGCAGTGGGTGTTTGGAATGTTAAGGATTTTGTCAAAATATGGCTGATAGTTATGAGAGATAAAGAATGTGAGAGGATTTTTTTTTTTGCATTTTGTTGGATTACTTTAAAAAAAAGCGTTGGTTTGTAGTGATGTGTTTTTCTTTTTAATGTATTCCCTTCCCTTATCAGATCCAGGAAAAAAAAATAATATCCGAATAAGCGGAAATGCTACCATGGTTCATTTTCTTAATCAAGCTGACACCCCTTCTTTAAATAGAACCGTTCAAAAATGCTAGGTGCTAGTCGCGGTTTTCAAGGTTGGACAGTATCGTGGTTGATCGTAAAAATGTTCCCATCTCTTCACATCAAATTAAAACTGATGAAGCAATTTAACAAATCTTTCCCAAAAAATGGATACTTTCAAATATATTTGTTCGAAGTTTCCGAAATTGTCTGAAGCTGAATTGAAAGAAATATTCACAGGACCTGACATACGCAAGCTTTTATCTGACCCATTATTTTTTGAATCAATGAATGAAACTGAAAAAAAAAAAAAAAAAAAAAAAAACCTGGTACTCATTCAAGGAAGTGGTACAAAAGTTTTTAGGAATTAGACTCTGGCTATAAAAGCATCGTTAAGAGGATATTGACTGCATTCAAAGTTCAGCACTGCAAACATGAGTTTAAAAATACATTTTCTGTGTTTACAATGAAGACTATTTTCCCGAAAATTTTGGTGACTTTAGTGGGGAACGAGATGACAGATTTCATCAAGATGTGAAAGACAGAGAGACATTACCAAGGTAGATGGGACGTAAATAGGATGTCTGAGCAGGGGCGACATTTCAGCATTTCGTTTGAGGGGGCGAGTTTTTTAGATATGAAGTACCTCAGTATGGAACAAAATACACATTTGTGAAAAGAAAAATATTTTAAAATGGATTAAATATTTAGAAAAATTGGAGTTGTGAAACAATTTAAATTTTTAAGACTAAAGCGAAAAAATATTTTCGAATTAGTTACCACGCAAAATGTCTTGATTAGTAATTATTTTTTAACTTTCAGTCAAGTTATACTCTGCAATATTTGAGGTCAAAAAGAAGAGTTTTCTTTCCATCGATTCCCAGTGTCTTGTGCTATTTCCTAAACAGCTTAAGTTGAAAATTCTTTTTTGTCCCGTTATACTTGTTTCAGAACATTTTTTTCAGAATCCTCATTTATTAGAAAAAATCTTGAGAATATGTTTAAGGAAGAGCTTTAACAATTTTTGTTAAAATGAACAAGCTATTTTAGTTCCTTTTGAACGTGATCATTGATTTGTGCTACACATTAATTGAATTTACCAGTTTTTAACATTCTGCGAATAATATTTGGAGGTGTGACCGCCCCCTCTTGCCCCTTTATTTATCGCCCCTGTGTCTGAGTACTGTTGAATGCTAAAGCGATAAACATGAAAGTCCCAACCAGCAAAAGCGCATCAGGAGGAGTATCAGTGAAAAGGAAAAAATATTTTTACCCAGATAACGGGTACGGAAAAAATAGGGAAGAAGGGAGATGTAGCAAAACGGACAATACCGGGCTTTCATTATTGACAGACGAAAAAATACATTAATTCCTGTACAAAACCGAAACACCACACCTGTAAGCATTAAATAATAATAATAATAATAATAATAATAATAATAATAATAATAATAATAATAATTTTCTGCCTAAATAAGGTCAAAATATCCCATCAGAAACGTTAGATGGCGATAATTTTAAAAAGTTGGTTACTTCATCAGAAGCAATCATATTTTTGTCTACAACCAAAGTTATCTGTTAGCAGTAAAATCAATTCGCAGATATGCGCCATTATTATTATTATTTTCTTTTTATTTGAGTCATGAGCGGGGAGAAAAATCCTTACCCTGCATTTTCAGAGAAATCTATGACAGCAACATTGCAGTATGTCATTTATTTGCATGTGATAAAACAAACAAGCAGAATTATTAAAACCAAAACAACTACCATTTAAGTTGTTAATTTCTTTAAAAGAAACCAAGAAATTGTGCTACATTTGACAATATTAAAGATTTTTCGCTTGCCCGAGCATCACAGGCAGGAAATGTGCGGACTTTTATTTTTTGTAAACTTAGTTTATGTATTAGCGATGATTCCCTTCTTTCTTTAACGTGAGAAAAGGCCCCCAAAATAATGGGTTTTTACACGGAAATATGCTATGCGTTATTTTGATTTCAGATTTGCTTTTCCAATGAATAATTTATGAAAGTTCCGTTTTGTTTGATCAGCATTTTGCGAAGGATCCGTTTTGCTGGATCGGTTTTTTGTGAAGGGTCCGTTTTGCTTGATCGGATTTTTCTGAAGGGTCCGTTAACGGACCCGAATTTCCTCTGGCCAGATCCCTGCTCTAACACCCTCCAAAGACCCCAAACACGCTCTATAAAGTACATGGACTCTACTTATATATTATGCAATCAAATTTTGAAATTTTTCGGAAATAATATTTTTTCTAATTTTTTAACTCCGTAACAGACGTATCTCACAAATGAGAGAAGTTTTTTGGGCCTTCAGAAACACCTCAAAAATTTATGAAACTATACATGCAAAAAATTTACGTGCAATTCATTTCAATCGATCAGAGTGTGATAAAAACATATGGTTTAACAATGTTTTGATAAATTAAAAAAAAAGAGGTGTAAATTGCTCATTTATGTGGGCATGTGTCGTAATGGACGTAGCACAAAAAAGTAACGGACGTATCAGTTCCGAATTATTGGAGTTTAAAAAAATTAAATTTTGTTCTAAAGCCTTCAGATTGTTATTCCAGCTTATTTTAAGTAAATACTAAGAGTGAAACTTTTTAAAAGGGTATGTTTAGTAGTATGAATTACTTGCAGCTCGTTGCGAGCTATGCTGGATGAAGTCATATCTCTTTTCTGTCTAATGGAGGTTTTGGAAGCACAATACTACTACGTATTTCGTTTTTACTGATGATTAAGAGCTGACTTGTACACCTGAAGGATTTGGATTTCTCATCAAATATTGATGACTCCGTATGAGTTTTAATTCAGTTTGTATGGCTTCCGATTTTCTAGCTTCTAAGATGAATTTTATCATTTGTTGGCTGTTTGACATAACAGAATATTTCATGCAATACTTGCTTGCAATCTTATTGCAATGTACTAAATGAGTTGAAAGCATTTCATGGATATCAAACTATCTTCATTCAAGTTAATCTACTTTTGCGAGAGCGTAACATTTTAGAATAAAGATGACTGCTATCTTCCTGCGTGCACATTTGACAAAACTTTTGACGTTATTTAGGATACGAGTACATGCTTTAGTTTCAACAGAAGCAATGAGTTTATGTTAACCACCAATTCCATGCAACGGTCTTTTGTCGATAAAAGTAAAAAAGACAGCTGGACACAAAAGCTCAAAAATTTTAATGACCTTTTGTAGAAAAATGGTTATGATGCATTCATCATGCTGCATGTAGTGTGAACATATCGCATATGATTTCATTATATTTTGATACAAGATAGCGACGAAAAATTTTGGAACCTGATCATTTGTCCAATAGGCACTTTGCACCTCCGCCTGGTATGCAATAATACAATATTCTGAAAACCTAGTTTGAACCGAAGCTCTTGTGGATCTCATGGAATCCTTCTTAACTTAATCTTTTAACTTCTCTAAGTACTCACATTGGTTACGTTTAGTGTAAGAGTGGGACGAGAATTTGGGAAATAAAACTTTTTTAGGACATTACTGCCATCTAACGCTACGTGCCTTTAATCATTATTTTTCTAAAGCGAATGTTTCCTCTAGTTTAATCACACTCATACTATTTTATTTGCTCATAGATATTTCCTTCATGCAGGATTTATGGAACACATTAATTCGTACCTCATTCATAGCAGATTCATAAAACTCAAGCTCAAACGTGAGAGAATGTGCACATTTAGAACAATTGTTATTCATACATTCATATCTACAACATCTCGTGGTTTCTCGGATGTAATTTTAACAGATTGCAAACCTTTTGAAACAAGGTCTACAATTTCACGTATCTGACATACAAGTATAGTAACAGGAGTTTGATGGGTAAGTATCACTAAGTAAAATACGTCTGTTACTGAATGTGAGAAGTCCGTTGCGGATGGAAAAATGCTACGTCTATTACGGGAAAAAAAGCCCTTTAATGTATGAATTTTTTTTCCTGATAGGTTATTATATCGATCGGATGTCTATGAAGTTAAAAAATTGCGAAGAAGAATGAAATTCAATAAAAAAAAATTTCAGAAAGTTAAAAAAGGACGAATTTGTGTAACAGGCGTATCAAAATTTAATTGAATTTTCAAGCAATGCATTTAATCAATTAATAATGCGTAAAGATATTTTAGTATCATTTTTGATTTAGTTCAAACATTGGTATAATTTAAAACCAATCGATAATTCCTCTTACCTCATTAGCTTCTTATCTATCAGAGATTGAAATAAGGTCTAATTACTCCGTTTATACACTGCGATGCAAAAGTTTAGACAAAATGCAAATATGTGAATAAAAAGAAAACTATCCAACGAAATGCTTTCAAATTTCTTCTGCAGGTACACAATATGGTTCCAAATACATGTCTGGAGTTCTTATTACTATAACTGGAATCAAATTTCGGATATTACAAAAGATATTTTTTTTACATTGTTGCAAAAGTTTAGACAATAGTCAGATTTTATGCAAATGTCCCTTGAAATGTGATTGGTGGAGGAAATGCGGGACTGTATTATTCATTTATAAAGTGCAGAGATTGCTGAATAAATAATCAAAATCTCAAAAGCTCTTTAGTTCTCGTTTAAAGAAGATGAGAAAGTTTGGAAGCCGGAATTTAAAAATGAACCTACTTTATTAATTTTTTGTCTTTTAAATCGGCTCTAGTATGGTAGTACATTGTTTTTTACTTTGCGGAGAGCAAATTCAGACATGCGCATCGATCAAAAAGTCCAAGAAAAATTATATTTCTCAAGGATGAAGGAATTGAAAAAACGGCTCAGACTGACGATTCGCCCCTTAATCCTACAAAACTTCAACTTGGGTCAAAAACAGCACGTGATAGCATAAGTAGATGAACAACTGAATCGGAATGCATAAAAAAAAAAAACAAAGAATTGTGCTTGAGCCTTTTCGGACAGAGTGTCCCAAATAAGCCATGTTTTATTGGTAAAAGCAGCAAAGCATATGATCATTGGATATTTCTCAAGTCCCGCGAAAAGAATTATAATCCATCTAGGCCATCCCAATTTTAATAATTTTTATCAAAGAAAGTACCATTCATTTTTTAGTCACGATGATACATATGCTGCTTTTCACATTAAAATCCGGCTTACTTGGGACACTCTGTCCGAAAAAGCTCAGGCACAATTCTTTGTTTTTCTTATGCATTCCGATTCAGTTGTTCATCTACTTGTGCTGTCACGTGCTGTTTTTGAACCAAGTTGAAGTTTTGTAGGATTGAGGCGCGAATCGTCAGTCTGAGCCGTTTTTTCGATTCCTTCATCCTTAAGAAATATAATTTTTCTTGGACTTTTTGATCGATACGCATGTCTGAATTTGCTCTCCATAAAGTAAAAAACAACGTACTACCATACTAGAGCCGATTTAAAAGACAAAAAAATAATAAAGTAGGTTCATTTTCAAATTTTGGCTTCCAAACTTTCTCATCTTCTTTACACGAGAACTAAAGAGCTTTTGAGATTTTGATTATTTATTCAGCAATCTCTGCACTTTATAAATGAATAATACAGTCCCGCATTTCCTCCACCAATCAAATTTCAAAGGATATTTGCATAAAATCTGACTGTTGTCTAAACTTTTGCAACAATGTAAAAAAATGTCTTTTGTAATATCCAAAATTTGATTCCAGTTATCGTTATAAGAACTCCAGACATGTGTTTGGGACCATATTGTGTACCTGCAGTAGAAATTTGAACGCATTTCGTTGAATAGTTTTCTTTTTATTCACATATTTGCATTTTGTCTAAACTTTTGGATCGCAGTGTATATATTTTTTTCACCGTTCACATACCAACCAAATTTCTTCACAAAATGTGAACATTAAGCACATATTTTTACTTTTTAGTGTGCTATACACTCCAAGACTTTACAAAAGTAGCGTAGTTTTTAACTCATACGACTTTCATCTTTAGGTCTTTCGCTTTATTTCAAAATTGAATTGTCCACGAGTAAAATATCCTGGAACCGAATACTCCCAGTGCCATAGACGCAATGTTAAAGATACCATTTACACAAATAATATTTCTTGGAACCGACAGTATTATTTTATTATTGGGGCCGTGGTAGCCCGATCGGTAAGGCATCGGACTCGTTACCGGCGGGACCCGGGTTCGATACCCAGCCGATCAAAGATCCACCGTCTTGATTAATAGTGACTGGGGGGACGTTAAAAATTTCGGTGTCATAAAGTCCTCCAAGTGAAACGATACCTCTGGGGGTGCTGGGCCAAGGGTTTGCTCGACCCTTGGTTCTGGTTCAAAAATAACAGCGCTCTTCAGGACCCTATCCCAGTTAAACCACGAGTTGTAGTAGG
Organism: Uloborus plumipes; assembly: GCA_038373865.1. Lineage (NCBI taxonomy): Eukaryota > Metazoa > Arthropoda > Arachnida > Araneae > Uloboridae > Uloborus > Uloborus plumipes. The sequence continues at coordinate 43,386 of JAXGGA010008330.1, forward strand.
TACGGGGACCCTGGAGTACGTGAAGTATTATTTTATTTCCTACTCTTTAATACAAACCAAGATTAAAGAAGTAGTCTTTATAATTAAAAAAAGCATTTTACATTTTATTCTTTAGTTTGAGGTGGAAAACGGGATACGAAACGAAATAAATGTATTTTATGGCGAAGCCCTCATTTTATCTTTACTGTAAAATTAGTTTGAAAATATTACTTTGTGACAGTACAGACTCTAATATGTGTGTATGCATTGGTAAACAAAAAAAAAACCTGGTAAGCATTTTACGTTTTACCTTTTTTTTTAATGTGTTCCTTTACCTTGAATGTATTGTTTACCCACTATACTTTTTCTCCTTTCATTACTTTACATCATAGTTTGTATCTCTTTGATTCCATCCCCTATTCTAATTATTCATTTTAAACTCATTTCTATGGTCAAATGTTTTTTGACTGAAAATCCTACGTGGGATTTAGTCCAGTCAATAGGTAGAAAAAAATGGGCTTGCCTAATAAAAAATGAGCAAGAAGATTTTATTTTTTTCATTTTGTAAATATTAGTGCCAACATGGAAAAACCAAGTTATCCAACACGAAAGACCCTCGGGAGAACTTTGGGGGGGGGGGCGAAAAAAACGGAAATGTATGACTTTTTGTGGTTTTTTCGAAATATCTCAGAAATGGTAAAAGTTAGCAAAAACCGTTAAACACAAAAGTTAAAGAAGATTGAATTCCGTAAAACTTTCGGTCTAGGAAGTTTTGGCACGGCAGATTGGGCGCCGGCTTTTTGGGCGCAAGAGCATTGGGGGTCGGAAACATTGGGCTCCCAGTTTTTGGGCGCGGGGTCTTTTGGGCGTCGGGACTTTTGGGCGAGGTGGGTTTTGGGCACTAGGTCTTTTGGGCGTGAGGTCTTTTAAGGTGCTGGTGATTTTGGGCGCAGGGCTTTTTGGGCGCAACTGCTTTTGGGCGTATGAGCTTGCGGACCTATGGGCACCCAGATTCATGGGAGCGGGGAATTTTTGATCGTGAGAGACTTTTCGGGCACGAGGTCTTTTGGGCACCGGATTGTTGGGCGCAAACGCTTTTGGGCGTAGGTGACTTTTCGGGTTCCCAACTTTTCGGGCGCGTTAGAAGTATGAACGCCCAAATCTTTCGGCGCGGGTACTATTGGGCAGAGCGAACGTTTCACTTTTCCTGGCGGGTAAGGTGGGGGGCAAAGGGTATGTGCTCCATGAAAATTGTACCTAAAAAACCACGTCCAATTAAAAAAAATATCTAGATTTTCCAAAATCTGGTTAGAAGGAGGGGGAAGGGGGGCAATTAACCCCTCTGAGTAACGGACTTGTGTTTGAGCGCCACCAATAAGTTTTTCTTCGGTAATGGTGGACAGTTTTATGTTTCGAAATGAAACTATTTTTTATAAGAGCGAGCGATATTTTAGCTCTGTTTTAATCGTAGTGCGTATTCTACTTTTTCTTGTGCGTGGGGGGGGGGGTGATATTTCGTTTTTATTGTATATCGGGATCTGGTTGCATCCGCTTCTGTGACACTCATATGCACAATGCTATTCTACAGCTTGCATATGAAAGCTTAGAGTACAGGGTGCCCACAAATAACTGACGGTTCAAAAAAAATTATTACTGTAATACAAATTTTTCTATGATGATAAAATAAATGGTAAATGAAAGTAACATCATTGTTAATCAATGTTTAAGTAATGGTTTCTCTTCTTGCGCCTTTAACTGTAACCACGGATGGCAATCTTTTTGGAAAGGCTTCTGCAGCGGCACGCATCTACAGAGGCACTCTTTCACGGGCACATTTTATCAATTTTTTTATTCGTACACTTCGCTTTTTCCACCACTATGCCTTACTTCTACACTACCTGTTTCTTTAAACAATTTTAAAGTTATTTCAATTAATCTCTTTGACACATTTAAATACTTCAATGTTTTTTCAAAAATCACAATTCCGCTTACTTTTTAAATGCAATTCGAGAATTAACCGGCGTTTAGCATCCATCTTGATAATGCAAAGAATGAAACGGATTTTTATTCAAAGAATCGTCTGCACTATTGCTCATAGAATTAAATTAAATCTATTAAGTGTTGCCAACAGTAAAAAACATCTTGAATGTAAATTATGCACAGATAAATTTTTCCGTCAGTTATTTCTGGGCACCCTGTAGACAACTGCATTTGATCGTTTCGGTACTTTTTCTGCAGAAGTCTTGCACTCATCCGTTTGAGCTCATTCGAAAAATTCTATCACATTGCATCCGAGCAGTTAGTTCAAGCCAACAGCATTAGCAGAGTACACTGTTAAAAAAAACCTGAATTTTCAGGAAGTTTTTTTACTGATTTTAACAGGAAATTTCCGCTTTCGCTTCAAAACGTATCTTTTCCTTAAAAAAACGGAAATATTCCGCGAATGACCGAGTTGGAGAAACAAAAACGAAATTTTCCTGTTCTTGTGGTTGCTGCATTAACTGTGATTCGTAGGTCAAAGTACGAAACAGCAAAACTTATAGCATGCAGAGCCGCGTTAGGAATTAATACAGGGTGTTCCAAGTCAACCTTCATTACCTCTAATTCCTCAACCGTTCGTCCTAGATGCATACTTCCAATTGCAAATTTGCTCAAAATGAGGTAGAGTCAAAATATTGAAAGTTTGAAGCGAAAAAATAATTCAGCCAAAAAATACGAAATCTAACTTTTTATAGGGACTCCGGGTCCCCAAACTTATATTTAGGGAAAGAATCTCCATTGAAAAATAATACTAACACAAAAAAAATGACTTTTGTGCGATCAAAATTTGCGGAGATATTCGAGTTTTAAATGCGCAGGGCCCGTAAACAAATTGACAAAAGAAAATTTTCGCCCTGCCAGAGGAATAACGAGCTTTTAGATTGGGGACGAAAATGAAATTTGTTTCGTCCATGTCAGAAAACATTCGCTTCTCATTGTATTCAAAAATAAATACAGATGATACAAGACTACAAAACATAACAAGACAAGGTAAATTATTATACAATTTTATAAAGATACTAGCTGCGTGGCCCGGCGTTGCACGGGTTTTAATGTAGTGAAGGCAGTTTGAGAAAACTATTCGCCGCCAAGGTGCCTCACCTTTAAAGTAGTGAGGAAAGTTTAAACAACCTACTCGCCGCCAAAGCGGCTCGCCTTTAAAGTAGCGAGGAAAGTTTCAAGAAACCACTCGCCGCCAAGCCGGCTCGCCTTTAAAATACTAAGAAAAATTTTAACATACTCCCCGCTAAAGCGGCTCGCTAAAGAGCTTTCCTGCATTAAAAAGTCAATCGAATTATTTACACATAAAAAAGACCTAGCTGCGTGGCCTGGCGTTGCACGGGCTACCTCTGTAAAAATGTACTACACAACACAATACCCAATATAAAAATACCACGCACTTTTATTATGTGTTTAGATAAGTACCCATGTTGTACTAAACCATGACAAATCAAATTATTTAGATTAGTAACTATATGCAACCATTAAAAAAAGTTAGACTCATTTGAAGCCAACGAATATATGTGATACATAAGGAAAAAAACGTTAAAGAATAATTAAACACTACCCAATATAAAAATACTATGCAATTAAATTATGTGTTTAGTACCAATGATACAAAGTAGTAAAAACGTTACAAAAATATGATGAATCATATTATTTGCTTAGATTAGTAACTATCTTAAATCATTAAAAAATAAATAAATAAATAAAATAATATTTGACTCATTTGAAACCTACTTACATACCTATTGCATAAGAAAAAAAGTCAAAAGAATAAGAAAACAATAGCAGTACGAAACAAAAACGATATCGACAATATCTGCGGTCTTCCCCACTATTTTTTTTTAAAGTTAAAAGGCACGTTTGTTGTCAAATATCAAATTGTTACAATATGTCACAATTAAATATTAAAGGCTAAAATCTTTGAAATTGTACCGAACTAAAAGGAATTATTTGCCTTGTTATATACCACACAGCTAGGAGAGCCTAGAAACGCAGTAAAATAAAATGCTTGTAAGAAACGAAATGAAGAAAAGGGAGCCAACAATGAATTTAAAAGATGTCGGCATAGTAACGCAATAAAACGTTAATAATTTGATCAGAAAAGAGGTTTTCGAACTCAAAGTTCAAACGCTTGTAACTTTTTTTCTAGTGGAGATAAAAGCTTGGTTCTTCGACTGTAAGTCGAATCAATTCTGGGGTTAAAAATATCGCTCTATCCAATGATGTAAAAATCAAAACTGTGAAATAATTCGTTTATTTTTTATTGATGGTTTTAATGAACCAAGTATTGCAAGAAATCGGGTGAAGCCTTGCAAAAGGAAAGTTTAAGAATTGAATAACTCGTGCTGTGTTTAAGTTAGAGAATCGGAACAAACTGCATAGGACGGGCAAAATTTTTCTGTTTCCAACGATATATAACATTAATATGTGCAAGTAATTTTTAACCCCAGTATTCGGCGATTTATGTGAAAATTGCCTTGAATTCGAATAAAAAACGAATCGCTTATCGAATCTTTTCAAACTATAGCCTAAAGTCTTTCTGGGTAAATGGACTATTCAACACAAAAAGAATTTTTCAAATCGAACCAGCAGTTCCTGAGATTAGCGCGTTCAAACAAACAAACAAACAAACTCTACAGCTTTATATATTAGTAAAGATTAAACACACGAAATATGTAGAATCTAAGAAATAATATACATTGCGATTACATTGTCCGTAAAGCAACACCATTTCTACATCTACATACTGTTCCGTAGTGTAGGGTAGGGCGGGGCTAGTTGAGCAACGGGGCAAGTTGGGGAATCGAAATATCTCGAAAACTACTGAACTTACAACAAAAGTTTAAATGGCAAAAAGAAGGGGTTACAGGAGCAGAACATATCGCGCGACCTTAAATTGCCATCCGGAGCTCAGACTTTTTAACAGAACGGATTGTTTTATTTTCGTCAGAAAAAAAAAATCATGTCTTCGTATGTCTGTTTCTGAACTCGTATAAAAACACGTTTTCATGATTCCGTCAGTTTTTAAATGTTATTTGATGATTGCTCTATCGATTATGCATGGTTATTTGTTTTTCATTCCAGTCATTTTTTTTATAACGAATTTTTAGTAAAGTGGTTCATGTGGGGCTAGTTGAGCAAGCGATTGCTCAACTAGCCCCATTACATGTTCATTGAAGAAAATTAAATTTACTTATCCGCGTTGTCAGTTAAAACCCCCCAATAACTGTACCCCAATAACTGTACGAGACTGGAGTGTCCACAGTATCGAAACCTAATAAAATTATAGCTGGGAAAGGGGAAAAAATGTTGGTGCAATGTCTTCAGGAGAACGAGGCACTAATGTAACAGTGGTAACTGCTGTGTCGGCATCCGGTAATACGATTCCTTCCATGTTTGTATTCCCTCGCAAAAATTACAAAGATCATTTCATTAATGGTGGACCCCCAGATTGTATTGGGACAAGCAATCCAAGTGGATGGGTAACCAATGATGAATTTTTCAAATTTATGCAGCATTTTATCAACCATTGGAGACCATCGAAAGAATATCCCGTTTTACTGCTTTTAGATAATCATTCATCTCATTTGAACATTGACACATTAGATTTGGCTAAAGAAAGTGGAGTGGTTATGTTAACATTTCCACCCCACTGCAGCCATAAGCTGCAACCACTGGACGTGTCTGTGTTTGGGCCCTTCAAAAAATATTGTGCTGCTGCGCAAGAAACATGGTTAAAGAATAATCCTGGACAGCCCTTAACAATATACAATATCCCGAAAATTGTGGCATATTCTTTGCCATTAGCTACGACAATTACGAATATTACTAATGGTTTTAGAAAATCTGGCATCTATCCATTTAATCCCAATATTTTTACCAAAGAAGATTTTTCACCATCATTTGTGACCGATCGTCCAGAACCAGCACAAGTTGAATGTCAGCAACTAGAGCTACAACTTGATGCCGGTGATCCACCTCTTTATAGTCTATCCGATGCAAGTAATTCAGCTGCTGCTAGTCAATCCATTGCAAGTGCTTCGGTTGGAACTGGTCAATCTGATACAAAAGGTTCAATTGTTACTTGTCAACCTAGTGCAACCGTTGTTGCATCTACGTGTCAAAATAATCAAAATAAAGAAAAAAAATGGTTACTGCTAAAGTACCAGGAATATTTTCTCCTGAAGTTGTTCGGCCGTATCCCAAAGCTGGAGAAAGGAAAGTGAGTAGAGCTGGCAGGAAAAAAAAGAGCGGCCATTTAGACAGACACGCCAGTGAAAAAATCATTGGAAGAAGAACAATCAAAGAAAAAACCCAAGAAGATGAAAATCCCGAAGTTAAAATTAATAAAAAAACGAAAAGAATCTCAGGGAAAAAATCTGCAAACAGAAGACGACCAGTATGTCTGTCTACTTTGTTGACCAAACTTTTGGTTGTGTAAATTGTGATAATGGCAGCAATTATAAATAAATTTCGATTATTAATTATCTATCACCATTTTTCATCTTAGAATTAGTCACAATTTATATTTGCTTCAAAAATATTTTTAAAACTTCAAGATAAAAAGAGTAATAACATTACAAAGATTAAAAGTGTAATAATAATCAAAGTAATAATCTTAATAATAATATAAATATGTTAGAATGATAAAAAAAAATAAATATTTGCTAGTTCAATAAAAGTTTATTTCATATTCATCTCATTTTACAGAGCTGATTCGTCTTTTTTTGCTATTGCTCAACTAACCCCGCACCTTGCTCAACTTGCCCCGCTAGTGGGGCACGTTGAGCAATTTTGGGTGCTCGCGCTTTTCCGTGAATAACTCCTAAACTTGCACTCGGATCGTTTTTGTGTCAACAGACCATTTGTAGGGGACGAAATGACGAATCGATTGGTATATAGCGGAAAGGGAATCCGATGCATAGTTTTCAAGTTATGGTAGATCTTAGCAAAAGTTCCTCAACTAGCCCCGCCCTACCCTACATCGTAACTTCAAGCCTTAACGAAATGCATCTAGTTAAGCCGATTTTACTCTGCAGTGAAAGGATTACGTTATTTCAAGCAATCACTATACAGTCGGTAAATTTATATTCGCGAATTCAGCAAGACATTTTCATTCTTTCTTATTCAATTTTTTTCGTATTTTAATTCCCATGTTAAATAACTTTTACAGTTAAATATATTTTAGGAAAATAAAGAATATTTTGTTATTAAAGAACTCTGAATAGTGCGAATTTTGCGTTTATATGGTCCCCAAAATCACTTAAAATAACGCTAGTGTAAAGTGGTATAAGTCATAAAGTTTCATTTCTGTATGGATTTTGATCGCACAAATGTCATTTTTTTGTGCTAGTATTATTTTTCAATGGAGATTCTTTTCCTAAATATAAGTTTGGGGGCCCGGAGCCCCTATATAAAGTTAATTTTTTTATTTCTTAACCGATTATTTTTTCGCTTCAAACTTTACATATCTTAACTCTCCTCCTCATTTCAAGCAATTTTGCAAATGGAAGTATGCATCTAGGACGAACGGTTGAGGAAATAGAGGTCATGAAGGTTAACTTGGAACACCCTGTATGTGCGTATGCGAGACGAACTTCCGGTGAGTGAACTTGGTATTCTTCGCATTTTGGAAGGCATCGCGTTCGATTGAATAATTTTATCGTCTGTATCTTGTGAAGCCATTTTGTTTTAATTTGAGTTTGCTTTGAAAAGGAACGTCGGCTGGATTTATAGCGTTCCCCCAATTATTTTGTGCCGTTAGTAGACTAGTGAAAAAATTATCTTTTCACGCACCTGGAAGTCATGTGATGATTCTGTAAACAGCGTTTCCCTTGTACGACATTTTTAAGAAGATTTAGTTTATCAGTCCATAATTAATCGCAATGAATTCAATGGGCAACAAAAGGGCGTGTGAGTATATTTTAAAATCCATACACTCTTTTGTTGTCTTTTTTGTGCGGATTTTCGTCCATTAGAGGTAAGAATGGCTCTTGCCCCATCAATTTTTGTCATGTTTTTATTTTTGTTATTATTATTTTTAATTTAATTTGAGTCTAGACTCAATAGTTAGTTATTTCATGATGTAAACTGATAGACATTTAAGAGTTACACATATAAACTTACTATGAGTGCTGAGGGTTAGTAAAATGATTTTTTGTAATTTTCCACAACTATATAAAAGCTTAGTCTCAAAACTAAGCTTTTTTTAATACGCTTTTATTAGTTTCACACGTGGGTTTGTTTGTATGCATGTATGCAACTCTAAATAAAAGATAAAATTCACGTTAATTGCCAATATAAAAGTAATATATTTAATACTGTTGCTAATACTAAAAGCTAAACTATATTATATGTTGATGTATTATAAGTGTTTCAGTTGTTTGTGTATGTCTCTGAATAAAAGATAAAATTCACGTTCTTTGCAAATATAAGAGTAGTATATTTAATACTGTTTTTAATACTAAAGTCTAAACTATATTACATGCTGATGTATTATTATAAGTGCGTCTAAAAGCGTATTTTTTAGTTTTTTTAAACCAATTTAAAGATTATTCCTCAATGACTACTTTATTTACACATGTTTTCATCTTCAGTTCAAAACATATTAAAAAATAAATGAAAAAACAATGTAAAAGTATTTATTTAAACATCATCAAAAGTTTGGACGATCAAATCAGAGCTGTCGTACATTAAAATTATTTTCAGAAAATGCAATGTTTTCCTTTATAGCAACCTATTGATCTATTAATTCACTGCATTCATGGGTCGTACCTGTACTGTTTTCTTGTGATTTACTGCATTATTTCTTCAAATTCAAATCCTGCATTGTTAACAGAGCAAAATAAGGAATGGGTAGTTAATGACAAAGTGTTAACTATTGCTGTTTCTTTATAAAGAAATTAAACACCTGAATTTCTACATTAATAAAATCGAATTTGTCATGTGGCTCTTTTCCTTAACAATTTCTTATATTTTTATATTGTGGGAGACTACATATAAAAAGAGAGAAATTATGGTTATAAGATCATAAAGTTATGATTTGATTGAAAGTGACAAAATAGCAAATAAAATAAAAAAAACGAATACTCAAACATTGAATAAACTAACACGCTCAGCTACAATGAAACTAATGTGACGAAATTAATGCTGTCAAAACTACAAAAATGATTGTGAATTTGATGAAACTAGGATAAAGAAATATTTCGCTACATTTGACGAAACTCATCCCCAAAAAAGTGACGAAAGGAGTTTCGTCAATTTGACGAAATGTTCGCTCGGGGCATATCTTTGGAAGCGATTTCATCAAAAACAAAGAAAATATAGTCAATTTCGAGAGTACTTTTCTGAAAGTGTTGATCACTTTTAAACCATGACATAAATATATGAAAATAGAGGGAACCAGTAAAAATACAGATTTTTTTTTTTTTTTTTTTTGAGGAATCATGAATATTTCAAATTCAGAAAGGAAAAAAAAACTTACGGCCGAACTTAATTTTTATTCAAACTTAAAATATTGTTTTGAAGTTATGCGCTCAGAAATACTATGCATTGATCATTCCATCTTTAAAATATTTGAGTTTTTTATGCGCGAATAATGTTATCTTTTCAAAAAAAAATCATGTTAATTTAATGAACTAAAATTTCTATTGAAAAAAAAAAGCCAATTCTTGTATTGCTTTAGTATTTTTTTTAAGGTAAAATGTTTAAGAGTTTGAACTCATATACCGAATTTTGCTTTAAGTATGAACAGAAATTTTCCGACTTTTCCTAAAAAACAAAATGCGTAAGAGTTTTAAAGTTTTATTTTTGCACATCATTTTGTTTTAAAATATATTTATAAATGAGTTGTGCTCCTCCAGCATTATAGGGTGAATATCTTAATGAGCCATTTCACGAAAAAGTAGCAATGTTGTCTCACATGTGACATCTCATGTGACATTTCAATAAAAAGTAATACCGTAAAATGGGGTGAATCGGAACACTTTTCAGCTTTGATTGTAAAAAAAGCAGTTAAAAGATATTTACTTAATTTGATTTTTTGGGTAAAAACTTGGGTCTTGCTTTACTTTTGATATTCCAAGCAAAGACAAAACATTTCAAACAGTTATTATTAAAATATATAGGAAATTATGGGTGTTCCGAATCACCCCGCTGATAGGGGTCAATCGGAACACATGTTAATTTTTTTTTTTTCAATTTAACTTGTAATAAGTCTCACAGACATTAGTAATATTGATGGGGAGAATAAGAACAGATAAATACTGTCAAATAAAAGTATAATTTCAGTACCAGTAAGCGTTTATGATTTGTCAAAATTCAAAATAATTTTGAACTTATGAAACATGAAAAGTAATTTTAAGAAATGCTTTTGAATTGAAATACAAAGATTTACATGAATGGAAGTCCCTCATGTCAGCCACAAATATGTACTTGTCCTTAAAACTAGCAATTGTGACTTGGCTTAAGTTTTTTCATAACATCTTCTGGGATGAACTCTGACTTTTCTTTAGTTTCTGGAAATCTCTGGGTTTCGGGGATTGTCCTGAAAGATTTTTTCGCTTACTCATCACTGTCTGTGTGCTGGACATTTGCTACATAAAGTCGAATGACTTTCCCCCTCGTATTTTAAGTAAAAAAAAGTATTCTGGAGAAAAAAATCTTTTTAAATCTGGAACTTTTTGTCATTCTAAGATCTAGTTACTCACGAGAAGGGATAAACAGTAATAAATCCTTGTCCTTGTCTTAATTAGAAGAATTGGGGTTAGAATCTTGATTTTTCAAACAGTTTCCTTCAAATAAGTTTGAATTGGAACAACAGAACCAAGTGTTCCGATTCACCCCGCAAATTTTTTTCCTATGGCATTTTTCAGAATTCTTCATTTTTATGACACAATTTATGAAAAAGTTAAATTCTAATGTGGTATTCTGTTGTTCAGATACATGTATAATTGAAACATACCACTCTTAGGTTTAAAATATGAGAAGGTTTGTTCTTGCATAGGAAGTTGTGTAGTCTATGAAAACGTGATGTTTTCTAGCATTCCACGTGCAGCCCTCCTTAGAAGCCAGTAGCGTTGCCAGATTGACAAAAGTAATTTTTTCCTACTTCCTATGATCTTACCTTTCTAAAAAAAATTAATGGCGAAAAATACCCAATAGTATATTTATGAAGAATTTCTTTGTACGGTCGGGAAGTGTTGTTCCGATTGACCCCGCTGTTCCTAAACACCCCATTTTACGGTAATTTTGAGCGATAATTAACGAAGTGTTTTGTTTAATGTTTCACACATACGTTTGTAGTTTCTTGAGCAACAAATTGTTTTCGTTACTCCTTTAAATGATTACAATTTCACATGAGTTATCAAGTGCGGGACAAAATTGTAGTTTTTCCGTGGAATGAACCTAATGTTTAATCTAGGGATGCACCGATAAGCAAATTGGCCCTTTACCGATTAATCGGCAGATCCGATTAATGATCAGGATTATTATTTTTAATATTACGTATTTCACCATCACCGTTTTTTCCTCCCTTTCTTTATTCCGATTTCAGAAATACTATTTATTTATTTCTGAGAAGATTCGGTTTTTTTTTTTTGCAAAGTACATAATTTCAAAATTTCATCCTTTGAACCGATTTTCATATTTTTGTAAATAAAATTACATTAACACCCTAGAAATGAAAATTATTTAAAAAATTAGGGGGGAACTGTAGTGAGCCCTTTAATTTAGGGGTGTTCTTAATTTAAAGTTATTTTTCAATTATAAGTAGCCATTTTATTCAAGATTTTTATTGTTTCAAAGTTACAGGTTATCTAAAAGCATTTAGCTAGGGAGAAAAGTATCGATTCATGAAAAATGTTGCAACATTGTCAAAATGTTCATATTTATTTCAAAAATAGGAATATTAAATTGTTAAATCATTTATATCTACTGAGGGAATTATTATCATTATTATTTTTATTACTATTTTGTATTTAATTTTTTGAATCATTATTATTATTATTTTTTTTTTACTTACTACACTTTCGTACTACATGTTATACTTGTGTTTGCAGAAAATTATTTATTTCTTGTTTTTAAAATTTACCCATCGTAATTTCTTGTTCGAGCATCCCTGAAGTAATTCAAACATCTGAATCTGACTGATTGTAAATGAAATGAAATATTTATGCTTTCGTATTCCAATTCAAAAGTTATGGGGTTTAACAGAGGTTTTTCTTTTAATGTTCCAGGGTCAATCCATATCAGTTCAACCCAGTCATCCACCGTCTCGGATCTTGCTGAAACTTGGCATAATTGTTCCTTTTATAGAGTTGAGAAAGAATGCAAATTTTTTTTTTTTTGCTCTATCTCAAATGGTTTAGATTTTATAGAGTGTCAAAGTTTATGAAATTTCACGATTTTTGTTGATGGTGTGCAGGAAAACCAATTCGCGTTTATGCAGAAAATAAATCATAACTTCCGTATTTACCAACCAATATTGATGATTTTTTTTCAATGTACCTGATTATGCAAGAGTTATAGAAAAAATATAATTTTCTCAGTAAGTATCAATAAAAAAATATGAAAAATTCCTGAAGTACAATTTGGTGTGTTTATAGAGCTTTACTTAAAATGAGATATCTCCAAGAGGGTAGTAAATAATCCCCCCATTTTCTTTATATTTCTGATCTAAAAGATTCATTTTATCACACAAAATAATAACTTTGGTGGTTTTTACACTCCTACATTTAAATTTAGGACATAAAACATTTTCTTTAAGATAGCAATATGAAAAAAAAAAAAACTTTAGCACCAGCCTTGCTCTTGAAGGGTAAAAATCTGACTAACATAGGCGGACTTAGGCTGTTCATTCTGGGGGTGCAGAATACCGGGGCCTGGGGGGGGGGGAGAACTGGCCGGGCCTGGGGTTTGACCTGCGGGGGGGAGGGGGTATTCCACAGGTCAAACAAGGCTCCGGGCATTCTTTCAGAAAATATTCATTTTTTTTTTTGAGTTTAATCATCATTATGGTTGTTTCGAAGTAAAAGAAACTAACAATGTACCAATGAATACCCAACTGCAGTGAATACGATTTTTCTATACTACGGCCACTGAATAATATATAATTATTTGATTTATGTAATGATTTATTTGCTATTATTATTTCCTTTTTTTTAATGGATAAAAATACTGTTATTTTTAATATGATGTTGATATTATTGTAGCAACATTTGCTCGAAAAAAGGTACGAAAATAGGAATTTATTAACATGACTCTTGTCTAAAATGAATTTAAGGAACATAAACTATTACAAAGCTCAAAATACAAATATAATTCTTTAAACAATGCTAGTAAAATAATAGAGTGAAGTTATTGCAATAAAAATAAATACATCAAAAATAACTTTAAAGAACTTCAAAAGTAGTTCAATAGTGATAGTAACAAGCTGAGACTCACTTTCATCGAATTCGGAAGTAATTGGTGGAAAGCTGGAAATTTTTTTATAATACTTCCCTCCAAAACTTTTTTCAAAATTGAAATTATTTATGCTACCTTTGACGACGTTGGAAGATCAAGACTCCTCTGGGAAACTTACTGAAACTTAAATTCTAAACACGCAATTTCAGGCTATCTTTAGTGACGTTAAAGGAATTGAGAAGACTCGGGGCATCTCTCCTGAAATATTTTGACACTGAAGCACAACTCAGGATATATTTCTTCATGATATAGTAAAAGAAAAAGATTAGTTTTTTTTTTTTTTTGAACTGAAGTCTCATTTAAGTTATCTTTGGGAAGTAAAAGTTCAAAGACCCTCCCCTGAAAGATTTTCGATATATAGATGCGCAATTTCGCGTTCTCTTTGGAGACGTTAAGACACAAAAAGTGGTTAGGGATCTCCCTCCGAAAATTTTCAAAATTGAAACCTTAAGCCATCTTTACTTTAGACCATCTTTGGTAGTAACGTTAGCAAGGACTCTCTCCCGAAATGTTTCGAAATTAATGTTTTAAAAACATTTTTATTTAGGTTATCTTTAATACCGTCAAGAGAAGAGGCAGGATTCGGGCGCTGTGCCCCGAAATTTTGCGGCATTGAAGCTTCAAGAATGCAATTTTAAGCTCTATTTTTTGAAACTGAAGGTTCAAAATTTTACTTTTA
>JAXGGA010008331.1:0-57543 GCA_038373865.1 Uloborus plumipes
TGCAGTCCATGGATCGAAATGAACGAGTAGGCGGTGTATTGCATGTTCCTGCCTTAGCCCCCTCGATTAGGTGTGGTTACTCACTGCTATATACCCGAGCTCTGCTTTAAAATTTACGAGTTGTGCCGTTCCTATGCGCGGTCGCTTGCTGGTATTCTAATTTCACATATGCTACCAGTTTTTCTCGGCTCTCTTTGCTCTATAAGACGATTTTTGCCCCAACTCGTTTACTTTCGTATTCCATGCTGATGAGGGCATAATAAGCCCGAAACTGCAGTCCATGGATCGAAATGAACGAGTAGGCGGTGTATTGCATGTTCCTGCCTTAGCCCCCTCGATTAGATGTGGTTACTCACTGCTGTATACCCGAGCTCTGCTTTAAAATTTACGAGTTGTGCCGTTCCTATGCGCGGTCGCTTGCTGGTATTCTAATTTCACATATGCTACCAGTTTTTTTCGGCTCTCTTTGCTCTATAAGACGATTTTTGCCCCAACTCGTTTACTTTCGTATTCCATGCTGATGAGGGCATAATAAGCCCGAAACTGCAGTCCATGGATCGAAATGAACGAGTAAGCGGTGTATTGCATGTTCTTGCCTTAGCCCCCTCGATTAGGTGTGGTTACTCACTGCTGTATACCCGAGCTCTGCTTTAAAATTTACGAGTTATGCCGTTCCTATGCGCGGTGGCTTGCTGGTATTCTAATTTCACATATGCTACCAGTTTTTTTCGGCTCTCTTTGCTCTATAAGACGATTTTTGCCCCAACTCGTTTACTTTCGTATTCCATGCTGATGAGGGCATAATAAGCCCGAAACTGCAGTCCATGGATCGAAATGAACGAGTAGGAGGTGTATTGCATGTTCCTGCCTTAGCCCCCTCGATTAGATGTGGTTACTCACTGTATACCCGAGCTCTGCTTTAAAATTTACGAGTTGTGCCGTTCCTATGCGCGGTGTCTTGCTGGTATTCTAATTTCACATATGCTACCAGTTTTTTTCGGCTCTCTTTGCTCTATAAGACGATTTTTGCCCCCACTCGTTTACTTTCGTATTCCATGCTGATGAGGGCATAATAAGCCCGAAACTGCAGTCCATGGATCGAAATGAACGAGTAGGAGGTGTATTGCATGTTCCTGCCTTAGCCCCCTCGATTAGATGTGGTTACTCACTGCTGTATACCCGAGCTCTGCTTTAAAATTTACGAGTTGTGCCGTTCCTATGCGCGGTCGCTTGCTGGTATTCTAATTTCACATATGCTACCAGTTTTTTTCGGCTCTCTTTGCTCTATAAGACGATTTTTGCCCCAACTCGTTTACTTTCGTATTCCATGCTGATGAGGGCATAATAAGCCCGAAACTGCAGTCCATGGATCGAAATGAACGAGTAAGCGGTGTATTGCATGTTCTTGCCTTAGCCCCCTCGATTAGGTGTGGTTACTCACTGCTGTATACCCGAGCTCTGCTTTAAAATTTACGAGTTATGCCGTTCCTATGCGCGGTGGCTTGCTGGTATTCTAATTTCACATATGCTACCAGTTTTTTTCGGCTCTCTTTGCTCTATAAGACGATTTTTGCCCCAACTCGTTTACTTTCGTATTCTACGCTGATGAGGGCATAATAAGCCCGAAACTGCAGTCCATGGATCGAAATCAACGAGTAGGCGGTGTATTGCATGTTCCTGCCTTTAGCCCCCTTGATTAGGTGTGGTTACTCACTGCTTTATACCCGAGCTCTGCTTTAAAGTTTACGAGTTGTGCCGTTCCCATATGCGGTCGCTTGCTGGTATTCTAATTTCACATATGCTACCAGTTTTTTTCTGCTCTCTTTGCTCTATAAGAGGATTTTTGCCTCCAACTCGTTTACTTTCGTATTCCATGCTGATGAGGGCATAATAAGCCCGAAACTGCAGTCCATGGATAGAAATGAACGAGTTGGCGGTGTATTGCATGTTTCTGCCTTAGTCCTTGCTTAGAGGCGGTTACTCACTACTTTATATATATATATATATATATATATATATATATATATATATATATATATATATATATATATATATATATATTTACTTTAACTTTGTTATGGTTATTCCAGACATGCGAGTCCAAAAAAGGGGTGGAACTGAAGCTTTGATGCTGTGTACAAAACATTCAATATTTACTTGTAATAATTCTGACTTTTTCCGGATATTAAACGGCTACTTGTACACTGCGATGCAAAAGTTTAGACAAAATGAAAATGTGTGAATAAAAAGAAAACTATTCAACGAAATGCTTTCAAATTTCTACTGCAGGTACACAATATGGTCCCAAATACGTGTCTGGAGTTCTTATAACTATAATTGGAATCAAATTTTGGATATTACATACGACATTTTTTTACATTGTTGCAAAAGTTTAGACAATAGTCAGATTTTATGCAAATATCCCTTGAAATGTGATTGGTGGAGGAAATGCGGGATTGTATTATTCATTTATAAAGTGCAGAGATTGCTGAATAAATAATCAAAATCCGAAAAGCTCTTTAGTTTTCGTGTAGAGAAGATGAGAAAGTTTGGAAGCCGAAATTTGAAAATGAACCTACTTTATTAATTTTTTGTCTTTTAAATCGGCTCTAGTATGGTAGTACATTGTTTTTTACTTTGTGGAGAGCAAATTCAGACATGCGTATCGATCAAAAAGTCCAAGAAAAATTATATTTCTTAAGGATGAAGGAATTGAAAAAACGGCTCAGACTGACGATTCGCCCCTTAATCCTACAAAACTTCAACTTGGGTCAAAAACAGCAC
Source organism: Uloborus plumipes (assembly GCA_038373865.1). Lineage (NCBI taxonomy): Eukaryota > Metazoa > Arthropoda > Arachnida > Araneae > Uloboridae > Uloborus > Uloborus plumipes. The sequence continues at coordinate 2,785 of JAXGGA010008331.1, forward strand.
GTGACAGCATAAGTAGATGAACAACTGAATCGGAATGCATAAAAAAAACAAAGAATTGTGCCTGAGCCTTTTCGGACAGAGTGTCCCAAATAAGCCAGATTTTAATGTGAAAAGCAGCATATGTATCATCGTGACTAAAAAATGAATGGTACTTTCTTTGATAAAAATTATTAAAATTGGGATGGCCTAGATGGATTATAATTCTTTTCGCGGGACTTGAGAAATATCCAATGATCATATGCTGTGCTGCTTTTACCAATAAAATCTGGCTTATTTGGGACACTCTGTCTGAAAAGGCTCAAGCACAATTCTTTGTTTTTTTTATGCATTCCGATTCAGTTGTTCATCTACTTATGCTGTCACGTGCTGTTTTTGACCCAAGTTGAAGTTTTGTAGGATTAAGGGGCGAATCGTCAGTCTGAGCCGTTTTTTCAATTCCTTCATCCTTAAGAAATATAATTTTTCTTGGACTTTTTGATCGATACGCATGTCTGAATTGCTCCCCACAAAGTGAAAAACAATGTACTACCATACTAGAGCCGATTTAAAAGACAAAAAATTAATAAAGTAGGTTCATTTTCAAATTTCGGCTTCCAAACTTTCTCATCTTCTTTTCACGAGAACTAAAGAGCTTTTGAGATTTTGATTATTTATTCAGCAATCTCTGCACTTTATACATGAATAATGCATTCCCGCATTTCCTCCACCAATCACATTTCAAGGGATATTTGCATAAAATCTGACTATTGTCTAAATTTTTGCAACAATGTAATAAAATGTCTTTTGTAATATCCAAAATTTGATTCCAGTTATAGTTATAAGAACTCCAGACACGCATTTGGGACCATATTGTGTACCTGCAGTAGAAATTTGAAAGCATTTCGTTGAATAGTTTTCTTTTTATTCACATATTTGCATTTTGTCTAAACTTTTGCATCGCAGTGTAGCTTTCAAGGGCACCTCGTCGGGAGGTTACGAGAAGTCACTGCGACAACTCAGAAAAATCCTTATTCGGTTCAATTTGAATGAAGATTCTAAAAATTCAAATAAATTATGTTTTAAATAATTTCTATGCTTTTTTTCTTCTATTAGATGTGGGAATGTGAGCATGCTCGTATTTTATCGTTCTGTAAAATTTGGAGTTTCATTTGGTAAACTAAAAATTTCCCCTGCTTAAAAATTAAAGTTCGGGGTACCCTTGTAGCTTTATAGCTTTTCATGTTCGTTCTAAAAGGTTCAGTGCAAAGGGTAAAATGAGTTTGAGTGGAGAAAGAGAAAACAGCATTGACAGAACTATCACTTTTTCTTTAAAATCATTTTATTTCACATCGTATAAAAATTTATTTTACAAACGTTCTTTGTACAAATCTTTAAACGTCGACGTAGACATTTAAAATACAAATATAGTACTGCATGCCGACATCCAAGTATTATCGGCACTTTCTTTGATTTATATCGAATATGTAGTAGACAGTCAAACACGCAAATCGAGTTACATTATTTGAAAGAACAAATAGGTTTGCAATGGATAATTATATCACAGGAGAAAAGCTAAGTAGTGGACTAGCTTATGAAGACTCTTTCAGGAAAAAAAAAAAAAAAACGATCTGAGTTATAGAAAGCAAACTGCTCTTAATTTTGCTCACAACACCCCCCCCCCTCAATCCCCCGGAAGACAAACCCGTAAAGAAATATATTTATGTTGCGCAAAAATCATTGGGACGCCAACAAAACTCTGGTACAATAGAACAAATGTTAAATGGGATGCAAAATCATTAATGAAATTTGTTAATAATACAGTTATTCTTGCGCACGCTAATTAATACAGCCTGGACTATATGCAGAAGCATATTTTCGCTTCTTTTAGTCGTTAATGCATATAATAAAAGTGGTAAATATCCAAAATAAATGAGTATTATTATTATTTTTTTTAATTTACTTATTTATTTATTTATTTATTTTATTTTTTTTTTTTGTAAATAAAAGAACGATTGCTAACAACGATTTTGTTCTTTATCTAGTGATCTATGGGTTTTCAACAAGTCTTCTGATTTTTTGCCTATACCATTAATGCTCATGCTGTTTTCTGCGCACATAATCACGAAAAATTATAATTAATCGACCAAAAAAAAAAAAAAAACGCAGGAACAGGAAAGGTCATTTGTATTTTTATTTTCGTGTGGAAACTCTTGTTTCCATAAACAAATAATGTGCATATTTTAGTTATTCTAGTACATATTTTCATGCATATTCCGATGATTTTATTCTGCATATACTCCGGACTGGGCTAAGAAATATAAAGCTAGGAATAATTATTTTCATTCAATAATGGGGTACTGTGAATAACATTGTATACCATTGAATAATGTTTAAATCAAGAGTATTTTTTTTTTAAAATGATGCTTTTGGACACACTTTTTACTGGGTGAAAATCACATTTTAGTCCCAATTTGATGAAAAAGAGGAAGAAAAGAAGATAAAACAAGCCGAATGTAAACAAGCCGATAAAACAAGCCGAACATTATAACGTGATAATACGAGAACAGATGTTTATAGTTTTCGTGACGCCTCAAGTTAGCTTTGATAAACGTGTAAACTATTGATTGAAGTCTTATTTGTATCAAAAACCAGTTTGACTTGATTTGTAGAGACTAGTTTGTTCCACAAACTTAGAGCTCAAAACACGTACTTGATTACAGAACTAGAATTTGCACAAAAAATAACGTACAAGTGACTCAATCACGATCTTTGGCTTGATACGTATATTTGATGTTAGGGACATAATATAAAATGTTTACTTAATGTTCCGAAACTAATACAAGAACAAAGACTTTTTCATAAATAATAACTTAAAACATGAAATGAACATTTTGTGAAATATGTTTCACTGGATTAAAAATTGAATTTTGTAAGATTTTTTTTGGGTGAACAAATTGGAAAATTTCTTTTTTCACATCAAATATGACTATGATAGTTTGAATATTATCAAGATTATTCGTGTAATGTAAAACAACAAATTGTATTTATGTTTTTTGCTTGATTTGAACATTTAAAGGGGAAAATGATCATTCGTCGTTGACTACACCACTATATAAAAAATTCAAAACTGAATAAGTAAAATTTGAGTAGTGAAAATTCTATTAGTTCAACATCATTAGGATTTTTCAAATGAAAACGAAGTGATAATACACAGGTAAAAATTACAGAAATCATTGGAACAGAAATTTCTGTTATGAATTAGTTATTTTAATAAATCCTATATGACTGAAATATTGCTCAATATTTTTACGGTGTTTTGATTTTTAATTAACATACTATTTAACTGATCATTTTAAGTAAAAATACTTTAGTATACTATAAATTACTTCTCTAAAATTTATATTTCAAATTTTTGCTCCTCCAACATACATAATACAATGCACTTCAAAACGTTCTGAAAACAAAGACTAGTTTTATACTGTATTTCAAAAGAAGACAAATAGAATAAATACTAACTCATTTTCCTCAGCACTTAAGTCGTATAAATATCATTCTTCATACAAAGGTAAAATAATCACAATTTAACTCAATCAAGTTAAACATTCAACATTTCATAAAATGTTTTCAAATCAATGACTTCTTTTTGGTCACTTTGGAAATGCTTTGACTGCGAAGGTATTCCTATAATGGGCACAAACCTCATTCAATTACAAATTGAAGATAGCAGAGGATTTAATTTCGTTGAAACAGAAAATGAGCGAGAAAATGAGCGATATGTCTTCGTTTCTGTTTTATCTTGCATTACTCCATGAGATCATAATGAAGATTAATTTTAAGAATATTCCCGAATGGCAACCATTATAATACAATTGCGTACAACAGATCAAACGTAAATAGTTGTTACTATTTTTAATGGTGATATTAGACTTTACTCAATTTTTATTGTTCATGTACGAAATATTGGATGCCAGATTTTTTTGGATAAGCATCATTATTGCAATCTACAGATCATCAAATATAAGAATTACCACTGATGGCAGTAAATGTTATTTTGTTGCCAACTACAGATCATAACGGAAACAATATGTTGCCAGATTTTCCACAGATGGCAGTAGTATACTTTCCATTGCCTATAAGAGGTTTTTAAATGAAGAATTTTATCACTGATGTCAGTAAATATCATTCCGTTGCCAATTACCAGTCGTATCAGTACTGATTTCTTGCAAAAATTTCCACAGTTGATGAAAGACAAACATCATTTTATAGTGTGTAACCAACGCCTCCTAAATGCTAAAATTAAACATACTTTCTGGATTTTAGCACATAGCAAAATTTCTCCCTTGGTTCACAACGCACTGCTATCTATCGGAGTTCTTCGAGACTATAGAGAAATTCACGATTGGTTGATTTCTAAATTTAAATTTAAATTAACAAATCAAAAAATTTAGTTCGAATACTTATCACTATAACAACGGCATCATCGGATTGCCGCAAGGTGGTGCTCAAAGTGAAACCAATGTCTCCCGTAGTGAAGCAAATGTAGTAGGCATTTAGTATTTAGGAAGCGTTGGTATAACAGATGCAAGATTTTTCACTGATGGCAGTAGATATCATTCCATTGCCAACTACCAGTCATTTCGACTGTGATTTATTGCCAAATTTTCCATAGATGGCAGTAAACATCATCGTTGCAGTATACAATCCTAATAGAACAGACGTCTATGCATATCAATCACAACATATGCAAAATCATTAGTTAACTTTGCTTGCTTGAACTGTATAACTTACATTACTCTAACAAAGTCTTACTATGCACTGAGGCTTTGCACTTGTAACTTTGATGGGGACATTTGAACGTATATAGGAGTATTTTCATTAGATGTGACAGTTCCGTCTCTCAGTTACTTTGATGACACGGCGTCGTTTCCAGGACAAGCGAAAAGTCATAGTATATACAAGTGTCACTGTAAACGTGTCATGTAAAAATCCCTGAAAGTTCCTTGCCACTTGTGGCAAAAATGACTATGAGTGAGTGATCCAAATGAGTAAGGACACTTCAATGAATTTAGTCCAGCTAAACTCAATATGAGGCAGGATTCAAGGGTAACCTTTCGGTTGCCTATCAATGATTCCACAAGATGAGAAGCATTAGAAGAATGAATAGAGAACTTTGTAATAGCAAGCTTTGGTGAGGCCTGATGTTGGCTGTGTTGAGATCGGGACGAGGTCGACCTGGAAATAAAAGTAAATATGATTAAAAAATGCTAATTCAAATACATTCAATACATATTCTTTTAATTCAAAACTGTATTCTATATGGAAATGAAGTACGGCAAATAAAACTTCAACTTAACAAGTTAATTGCAATTTTACTTTGCAGGACTTTCTTGCATTAAAACGTTGTTTAATTTACTTTTAGATTGCGGCTCAAAAGTATTTTTTTATTTATTACTAGCGGTACCCGCACGGCTTTGCCCGTTGTATAAAATTAAAAGTGCATTTGTAAAATCTATATATATAAAGATGACGGTGTTCGTTTGTCTGTATGTTTGTAACCGCTGGCCAGAAGCCCCCGCAGCACCCACAGACCTGAAACTTGGCTCAAAAATTCGAACGTACCCCGCCCTCGTGCACCTCGAAGCCCAAATTTTTAATTTCGAATTAGTTATTTTTAAATTAATTAATTAGTCTCATTTTTGGTGTATCCGCCATAATTAAGGGGGGAAAACCTTCCCCCACCCCAAAACATTATATATCGTTGGAAAGGGTTTTTTTTTCTGAAAAAGAAAAGTTTTAGCACGTTTCTGTCCGTTAATTAGGACAGGAGATATTAATTAATCAAATTTAGTCAATTTTCAAGGCCTAACTCTACGCAGAACTGAAACACTAGAGCCATTTTCCTGATCAGCTGCTCTTTTGTCCCTGAAGTTACTTTGTGGTTTAAATTTGCGTATAGATTTAAGCCTTGAAAATTTATTAAATTTGATTAATTAATATCTCCTGTTACTTACTTAACTTTCTGTCTCTTATATTTATTTGGCGAATTGATTTAAACTTTAACATGACTTTAAGTGGAATTTAAAAGGTTGTGAAGCGCATTTGAACTAAAGGATATAATAATTTTTCTTCAGAGGAGGTTTAAGTGAATTTAAATTTATTAAGTTGACTTCCTCAAAATTCGGTGTTACCGAAAATGTCACAATGGAACTATTATTGTTAAAAATTTAGGGATGGCTATTCAGTTCCTCTTCGCATTTGGCGTCGTAAAGTTTGGCGACAATCAGGAAATTTACCAAACCTCCCAGCCAGTGAAACACTACTTTCTCCAAATCAAAGAAAAAGAAAACGCTCTGGGAAAGAACAGTAGTTGTTTGCAGTCTAAAGCGTATTTTATTGAATGTTTAAAACATGTATTTAATGCCGCCATCACTAAATTTTTAGCAATAATAGTTCCATTCTGACATTTTCGGTAACACCTCTATGAATTTACTCTTCGTATTTGGCGTCGTAAAGTTTGGCAACAATCTGGAAATTTACCAAACCTCCCAGCCAGGGAAATCTTGCTTATTTGAGGGTTACTGTTATAGATTGTATTCACTTCAAAGAGATGGTGTGAAAGACATTATATTTCTTGCCTTTTAATGTTCACATTAAAATCATGGAAGAATGGTTGAGGCTGAGCTACCTGACACAATCGGTTCCCTATGTTAATAAATTTAAATTTGGCGACCAATTTTACATTGAAATTACGGTTAAATCGGTGGATTATGTTAAACTTCAAGGGCAAAATTGCTGTGTTCGTTGAGAGTTTTCGAAAATCTTGCCACTACAGTTATCTCAAAAGTTCCATTGAAACGTTTATTTAGCGAATTGATTTAAATTTTAATATGACTTTTAGTGGAATTAAAAAGGTTGGGGAGCACATTTGAATCAAATATAATAATTTTACTTTAGAGGGTTAGAGCGAATTAAACTTTATTTAGTTAACTTCCTTTACATTTGTTGCACGGGCATCGCCGAGCGGGTACTGCTAGTAATTGATATAGCAGAAAAAATGCTCTATTTCAGTTTTATTCAACTATAATTCCTTTAAAGTAGAGATGGAACGAAGCTTCGGCCGAGCCGAAGCTTCGGCCATTTTGCCGAAGCTTCGGTATGGCCGAAGCATGAGTTGTGATTTGGCCGCTTCGGCCTGAAATTTATGCAGCAAATTTTCTGTTACAATTATTATCATATAAGATAGTCTTTTTAACTCAAAATTGTTCCTCATGATAAAGCATAATAGAAATTTATATTCAATTGAAAATATGTGCGTATTAAACATTTGAAGCCAGAATGCATTCAATAATTAATAAAATATTTATTAACAATATGTTCGTTTAAATATTACATTTCGTTATATTTGTTAAAAAAAACTTTAGTTTCAAAATAAAAGCTATATAAATATAATGCATTGAGTATTTTTCAATGATTTCTAGCTTTGAAACTTTGAACAATGGTAATGGTTCTTATGCGTACAAGGGCAGATGTGCAACTATTATGCATCCTGAATTACTTTCTTTTAAAATTTTATATTTTTTGAAATTTATAGGTACACAATTTCAGTTTTTTTAAAGAGATGCATTAATCTATCAACATATATTAACTTATTATGTATTTCATTGATCAAGATTCTAAACAACAAAATCAGAATATAGTAAAACAAGTAAGTAATTGTTAATACATAACTTAAAGCTACATCTTATTTATTTATTTTTGTATAAATCAAAATATGAAGAAGGGGTCCAGTCTATTAGTAGCACACATCCACCCAAGATCCGCATTTTAAGTATTTATAATTAAAAAAGAATAAATTCTGATTAGTTGATTAACTTTAAAAAAGATTCGTCATTTATACTTGAATTAATAGAATAATACCTGCTCATTTGTCACACAACTTAGAATTATGATGTAAAAAAAACAATGTCTCAGCATTTTTAGGCAGAATCCTGCTTCTTTTCTTCTCGTACACATTACCAGCTTCGGAAAATGTTCTTTTATTGTATACACTGCTACCTGGAGCAGATAAGTAGCGTTTGGCCAATTCTGATAATCCTGGAAAAATTGTCTTATTTTCCATCCATCAATTCAGTGGGCAATTTTTCCTATTTAAGAGTGGCTTGTTCATGTACAGTCCTAACTCTTTTTCTTTAGGCAACGAAAGTTCTATTACTTGTGATTCATTGCTTGTGATTTCCAAAACTCAACCTTGGAATGAATAGTTTCTTTGAACTTGTGACATAATTAAATAATCCTCTTAAAATAAATACCAAATGAAAGACAAGTAAAAAAGAATGCATGATACTTTTTTTTCGAATTCACCAAAAACTGAAGCATTTTGTATTAACAATGTTAAGAAATTTATAATATATAACACAACGTAAATAGTAGTAGATTGAGTAGTTCTATGGTATAATACATGATCATAATAGTTGTTTTATTATAAAACATCAACTGAACTGCAGACTGAGCTGTTCATGTTCCTAGTAGAGCTTTCTACTACTAATTTGCAATACAAAACTAGTAATGTCGTCTTTTCTTGTACTAGCAGTACAAAGCAAAACAAAGCAAGAAAACTTTTAATTAGTGAAATTAATTTAAGAATGACTCAGTAAGCTGAAAATGTTGTGTAATACTAAGAACATTAAAGTAAAAACAACCAACATAAAAATAAACTTTAATTAATGAAATCAATTTAAGAATGCTACAGTAAGCTGAAAATATTGTGTAACGCTAAGGATTAAGAATATTAAAACATATGGAGAAAAGTATAAAACTCTACGCATTTATTATGCATTTAATCCAAAAACTTCAATATGTGCGCCAGCCGAAGCTTCGGCCGAAGCTCCGGCCATTAGTTGGTCGAAGCTTCGGTATTCGGCGCTTCGGCCAAATGCCGCTTCGTTCCATCTCTACTTTAAAGTGATATAAAGATCTGATATGGACCCCACACTACTTAATTTTACGTGTAAATTTCTTAGTAGATGCCTTAAGTGCTAAAATAGTGCTCGGAGTGAGCAGGATAACAATTCAAACATTTGTATCCCTAGTTTGCTACGAAATAATGCAAAAAAATGTTTTACAATTATTAATCTCCTAAATATCGTCGATTTTAACATCATTCAGTGGATTTTTCGCAAAATATCGCCAACAGCGCCAAATTGAACCCAAATCAAAAAAAAAAAAAAAATTTTTTCGCCAATTTGGCGTCAAATACTTAGCGATCAAAAGCTTGGCGATATATCGCCAAGTGGTCGCGCCAATTCATATCACTTTTGTTAACCAATTCATATCACCTTGCATTGAAAACACTGATTTACCCGATAAATGGGGTAAAACACCCTCTTGGAACATTCGAATGCAACCCCAAAGGGAGATGGAGAAAAATAAGCCAAAAGAGAAAATAAGAACAATTTTGTTGATAACAGAAACCAACAGAAATCTTACCAAAGTTTAAAAGAAGAAGAAAGTTTTCTTTCCTAGCTTAAAAAACAAAACAATACATTTTCCGAAATGAAACACTTAAAAAAACGATGCAATATGGCAATTGATACGATATTTCGTTAATCTGTGCTTTAGGTACCCTTTTCTCGCTAAATGAACGATAGGAGCGCCAAGCGTGGTAACCCTAGCTATTTTGCGTAGTTGACTTTTTGAAAACGCGCCAAGCAGGGTCCCAAAGCATCTTCACCGGAAAAAAGACAGGGTTGCCAGAGAATTGGAACAAAAAAGTACTGCGCCTCCTCTAAAAAAAATATTACAAAATACTACTGTTTCCAAACGTTGCCAAAATCAATGTTGCTGAAATGCGAAATCTATGAAAATGAAAAAAAAAAAATCCGCCAAGTCTTTTAATTAAGTCATTAGTATATTGGAAACAGGGTTGCCAGAAAAATACTATGCTCCTTATTTGGGCCGAAAAAATACTACCGTAGAATCAAAAATACTACGTCTGGCAACCCTGGAAAAAGAACGAAACAAAAATAAGTATGAACACGTAACCATAGTAACAACATAAAAAGTTGATTTCCGTTGATAAAATAATTCATTTTATCTCTCTTTTCAAACAAATTTTATTCCAGAGCTCAATCATTTTAGAATCGTTTGGCTTGCTTTACTGAAGGTAAGCCTTGAATTTCGGGATTCTAAAAACAGTTGTTACAGCTCTCCTGATGATCGTAGAAACTTCGAAAAAACTTCATTTTGTGCAGAAAATTTCAAGCTTTCGAATGACATAAGACTTGAAAATGTGTGTGAAATATTTCTTCCCTATTTTATCGAATTTCCGCTAAGAATTCGAATAGAAAAAGAACGAAACGGAATTTTCGAAAAATCGCTTCGAGGTGCAAAACTACATGCTACAAACTAATTTTTTTATTGCCAAGTGGCATGAAAATCGACCGAACGGTTTTGGCGCTACGCGCGTAACAGACAGACAGAAAGAAGGACAGACAGAACCACCTTCAGCTTTATTATTAGTAGAGATAGAGATAGAGATTTCGTATTTTATTTTAATTCCCACAAATTGAGGGTCATCATCATTTGAAGTCATTTGCCCAAAAAAAGCAGAATTTTACAATGTGATTTTTCATACATTTCTAATGCTTCTTGCCGAAGACTTTCACCAAGTTTAAGAGAATAGTAATATTGTTCATTAAAAAAATCTGGTATGGACCCCACACTACTTCCTTTTACGTGTTAATTTCTTAGTAGTTGCCTTAAGTGTTAAAAAAAAGTGCTTGGAGTGAGCAAGGTAACAATTCAAATATTTGCTCCCCTAATCTGCCACGAAACAATGCAAAAAATATTTTACAATGGTTAATTTTCTAAATATTGCTTATTTTAATATCATTCAGTGAATTTTTCGCTAAATATCGCCAATAGCGCCAAGTTGAACATAAATTCAAAAAATAATTTTTTCCCCAAATTTGTCGCCAACTTAGCGATATGTCACCAAGTTGGCGTCAAACACTTGGCGACCAAAAGCTTGGCGACATATCGCCAAGTGGTCAGTCAAAAATCAAAATTTAGACTCAAATTTGAGTGATTTTTTTTTTTTGCGATCACAGTACTTCCTTTACTACGTAAAAGGAAGTAAAAAAGCTTAACGTTTCATAAAATTAACGTTAAAACAAAATTTTCAAACAATAGTCATAATTAACAATAAAATTAATTGTTAATTCCGTAAATAATACTGAATAATAAAACTTTCGAAGTAGGTTAATGCGACAAGAAAACTAGTGTCTGTCAGATTGTCTTTCCTCTCTAAATAATTTTTAAAGATAGTTCGATACGAATCGAATACACTTTTTTTGTCTGAAAAACAAAATTGAAAGACTAAATTTCCAGATTAGTCAGCAGAGTTACAGTGCCTTTCGGAACAGATACTTACCCGTGATGGGCTTCCAGGGTTTGGTGGTGGGCTGTTCCGTTGCCGTTCGGTACCAGTACGGGTCCCTGGGAGGCGAGGGACGCACGGGCGGCGCCGGCGCCCCGGTGGGCAGAGGCGGAGGGGCGTACGTTACGGGCTTCCATGGGGGTCGCACGGGCACGAAATTCGCTGGAGCCAGTTGCGGGCAAGAAGCTGGAAAGAAAAGAAAAATATCTATCAAGTCTTGGAGTACATAGATATTTTAGATTATTTCCTTGCCAACTACAGATCATAACGGAAACCATATGTAGCCAGCTTTTCCACAGATGGCAGTAGTATACTTTCCATTGCCTATAGGAGGTTATTAAATGCAAGATTTTTATCACTGATGTAAATAAATATCATTTCGTTGCAGGATTCCGTTCTGCAATTAGAACATTAAAAAATGGGTATTATGTCCATAAAGAGAGAGAGTTCGTGTTTTCTTCATTCTGATGAAATTATTCATCTCTAAAATACAAATCAAAAAAGAACTCTGAATTGAGTTTGTCATAACGAACTGGTCAACAGTCGGTCAATAGGTGAAAAATAAGGAGATTATATAGTCAGAAGTCGATAGTAACAGTTGGTAACCACTTTAACGGTCACTTTTCTTACGAACAAATCAATGATTTTGTTTTTTTTTTTTGAGGTTGATGAACGTTTATTTTAATTTATATACGAAATATAGTTTTAATTAAATTAGTTCATAAAGGCTGCCTTGCAACAGAATTTCTTTCAGCTGTATGTGACTCAAATCAAGAAGCTCAAAAATATTCTGCAAGTTGAACTGACATTACATTAGTCGAAAAATCTTTAATCGGCATTGAGAAATGACTCAAAACATGATGCTAAACTTTTAAAATAACCAGTATACGCTGCCTGTGGATTATAGCCCAAAAAATGCATAATAAATCTTCGCGCACTGAAAAGACAGATTATTTTCTCTTTATCAATTTTAGGCTTTTCCTCCCCCAAACTAAGAAATAGTTTTCAGTCTTTCTCAAGATCCTGTGACGTCCTGTTTCTACTACACTGCAAAAAATGAACTGTTGTTTTCACAGTATACTACTGGCAGCCAAGGTTCCAGTTTAAAAATGCAAAATACACAGTAATGAACAGTAAAACTAACAACTTTACAGTTTCTTACTGTAAAGTTAGAAATTTTACAGTTTATTGCCGTAAAATTTAGTTATATTATACTGTAAAAACAGCAGTATAGTACTAGCATACTGTAAAAACAGCAGTAGAATACTGGCAGTAGAGGTTCCAGTTTAAAACGCATGGTAATAAACTGTAAAATTAGCAATTTTACAGTTTAGTAATGTAAAGTTCGCAATTTTACAGTTTATTACTGCAAAATTAGCAATTTTTACAGTTTATTACCATAAAGTTAGTTGTATTATACTGTAAAAACAACATTCATTTTGTACAGTGTACCGGGAAAGGCTACATCCTGAATTTGGTGGAGGAAAAAATACAAATTACGTAATGCATCTTCTGTACTCTTTCTGCTCAACAACTTATTTTGTTGAAGTGACGATTTTTGCCAATTCATAAGTTCAGGACTTAAAAAAAAAACACAAGTGACCATAATTGAACTACTTACATTGTTTGCTGATTTTCATTCCGTAAATGAGCGGATCTTCGCCTCGGATGCAGCTGTCTCCAGCCTCCTTGATGAAGGCTTCCTCGCCATTTCTCAGCACTTTACCACTCTGCAAAAGAACAGACACATCACTCTTCGACTGTCTTTCTCTCTTTTCATGTCTCATTAAAGAAATTAATTAAGATCAATAATTTGCTACTAGCTATAAATTTTGCAAGACGATTTTTATCTCAAATATGCTACAATCGGGCTGCACCGCCCCCCGAACGATTTATTCAATTCTATTCCTTGGAGTAGATTTCTATTCTCTATATTGTACCCGTCTTGGACATTTAAATATCAATAAGTGAGTTGCAGACCATAGCCGAAAATTTTGTGACATCTTTAACGCTGTGTATTATGGCTACAGGTAACCACTTTGAAAACGTTTAAGTATATAAGATGGAATATTGTATGCATCCTTATTTTGAAATTTGGTCGCAGTATTTTTATTAGCATTAACGTTATAATGCAGTATGTGTGTCCAATTTATTTCTTGTCAACATGTAAATTATTTGAATTAGTTACTTACGAAGCATTGGAAACCATCCATATCTCTCCTTTGGGTGTAAGTGAACAAAACGCCATCTTCCTCCCAGCTCCCGAGACAACGATATTCTCGTTCTGAAAATAAAAAAGATACATTGTAATTTAAAGTTCTCACTTTTTTCGCACCGACATTCATAAAGAGTTGTTCAATAACACCTATTAATTGTCCATTAATAATGATTAAGAATGTTTTACATACAATTAATGAACATCAAAGATGAGAATTATGCTTTTGGGCAGCTGGAAAGTGAAAAATTGTGGCAGCGAATCGGATAATTTTTCACGAGAAGCCTGTAATCTAAATCGCTCCTTCTATTTAATGACCTCCTTTCATTGATGGACGATCAAAGCATCAAAAGCCGAGTTCTTTGATTACCCGACGTAGTTTAATAGCAAAATAGCTCTTCGAGTTGTTTTCAGTCTCTTAGCTCATCTGCATGAATTAATCTGTCTTCAAGTTCTAAATAATGAATCTCGTATCAATCAGACATGTGAAGCTATTTGGGACAACTACTAAAATGTACATAATCTCCTATGTGTCTAATACAATGCAAATCTCACGTCATGTTTCAGAGATTAAAATTTTTTGCAAACAAGTTACTATAAAGAAGGTTTAAAATGTTGCTTGGCCTAAAAGCAAACCAACCTCATTTCGCATCAAAAGTCTAATTCATAGTCTTGCTTTTCCAAAACCGTCAATTAGTGGAAGATATAGCAAAATCATATATTTCTCGTGGAAAATTTTATTCGGTACAGAGTAACATTGAATACTGATATTCCTATATATTCCTTTTACATCTATCAATCAATATGTACGTAATGAAATGAGTGTTCAATTTGTGTCTTATAATAGATTTCGATTTCATTCATTTTAAATACAAAAATCGATAGTGCTTCTTAAGACTGCTTGAGGGTTTCAGCGTAATAAAAATGATACGAATATTTCTGTATTCAGAAATTACAGTCCCATAAAGTCCTGATTAAATAGAGAAGGAAGTTGATGGTGGTTTTCTGTAACAAAAACTGAAAGCTAAAACTTTCACATTAAACAATGAGACATTTCTTAAAATGTTTTGTAATACGAAAACAAATAATTTTTACAGTATTTTCAGATAAATTTTCGGAAAGAAATGTCTTTCTTTAATCGCTTATAAACACTGAAAGATAATTTCGATACTATTTCCGTACTACAATCCCAGGTAACACAAGTAACAGTCAAACGTTTCATAAGCTTTTAAAAATGATTGTCACAACATTGACAACCATTTAAAAAAAATTGTGAAATGAAGTGTGCTGCCTGGAATGAGCATTGAGATAGTTTCAACGCCATTTGAAATAATCTTCAACTGTGAAAATCAAAACAGTTTTCGAACTCTATCGGGGTCTTTGGCACATGAAAAGACGCAGTTTTTGTGTCTTTATCTCTTTCAGAACACCTGAGGCTCTAATTATTTTTTTCCTTTTCCACGTACTAATTTACATCTTTCATTTCATAAATAAATTGGCTGTTATCTAGATTTCGGGACATTGTACCTCCTGAAAGATTTCGGTTACGAGATAGTAAAAACCATATAGATATCTCGGAACTGCATGAAGAAACCATTTGTTGACTTTCGTGAAAATGCTTGCGCAATATGTTTCCATAAAGGAAAACGTTTATTAATTCGAAGCATTTCAGGCTGTGGTTTGCGTGATGCAATCGGAATTAAAATATCAGCGAACAATTCAAGGTTAGCCACCATAGTTGGGGGAGCACAAAGACAATAGTCACAAGAAAATGTCGCAACCTCAGCGTGATCCTATCGTCCCTTGTCATCTGGACATGACCTTTTGTTGTCGCTTAGTAATGATCGTCAATTATTTTAGAACACAGGATGGAACAGATCAACATGCATGTTCCACCTAGCCGAATGATTCAGTTTTCTTGGTTGACTCTTGGAAAATCGTTTATCTGAGTTGTCTGTTTCAGTCTCATTGTGTCATATTCATGGAAGGATAGTAGACAATAGCAACGAATGTCCAGGTTTAGGCAAGATAATCATTAAAGCGAAATTCATAAACAGCAGTATTATTTTAAAAGGTTTACTGATGCAAATTCGATCTTAATACAGCGCTAAGGAATGTAATGGCAATGTTGACGCAAAACTAAGGTAATGCAATATTACAATTGTAATAACAACATTAGCTTTTATTGTCTGCCTCCTCAGCTGCCTCCAGTATGACCTCTCAAGTTAAAATCTGTCACAGAACAGCAGTAATATTTCTCAGCGTAAGAGTTTCAGTTCAATAATTTTTTCTGTCACTTTCAGGAATAAGTATGACAAACCGAATCGCATCTCCAGTGCAAGGACGCAACTCGACACGTATTGAACCATCTAGAAAAACGTACAGTGTAAATTGACGTGGCCTTAACATACTGAGAAGTTCAGTAAAGCATTTTAAATTCCAAATTTAATGCTACTTTTTTTTTCTTTTTGAGTTATGACCCACCTTGATGCACTAGAGGTGCATAGTGTTAAAAACATTAAAAAATATATTGTTTTTTGACACAAAATGAATTACCGTGACAACCATTCCTTACTTAAAATGAATTTTTGAACAGCTTCGGGGACATTTTAAGTTTTGCTGGCTGGAAAATGGTTTATGAGCATTAAAGATGGATATGGAAATTTAAGTTTTTAAATTTTTCTCTGGTACAAAACTCGACTGAAACAATCAATAAAATTAAATTTTATGATTATTGCTTGTTATGATTTTAAAGAAATAATAAATTTTCTGTACATAAATTCATAACAGCTGCAGTAAGTATTCTTAATTATTTCGTGTTTCGATATTTACGACCGTTTTCCTCGTAACTTAATAATAAAAACTAAAAATCTCTAATATATATTTTTATAATATATATTTATTTATTTCTATGTATTTTTTTTTCCTTTCAGTTTTGACCACTGATTACAAAATCACTTTTTTTTTCCTCAACATATCAACCTGGAGTACAATTTCCGTAAAAACTGCTAAAAGCAATATATTTCAACTAAGCAATGATTTCAGCAACGAAACAAAAGCAATCAGCGGACAAAGAAATAAAAACGTGTGACAAAATAATTCATATCTCCATGCGCAGATAAGACAATTACTACATCCAAAACTATTTGAGTTTCTGATGGGAATTTACGACGAAGTTTCTGCAGACAATGCAGCATTATCGCGTCACGTATATACCAGGAATATAAAGATTTATGCTTTGTCTAATGAGAAAAAAACTTCGGGTAGAGCTTTAATAAAATAAAAACCCGCGTTTGACGAGCCTAATCCCGTGTTTGCTGTCAGCAAAAATAAATTACATCGTGGAATGCAGTTTTTTTAAATGCTCAACTACAATTTGACGCTGAATGTTGCAATCATGTTTGGTCACAAATTAATAAATAAATGATTTTTTTCATTTAATACAGATTCTGGTATTAATTTTATGGGCATAAACTCTAATTTTTAAAAATTCGGTGTTAAGGGGTGGGAGTGGAAAAAAGGACAGTGAAAAAAAAAGTATGTCTCTCCGTTTGCACAAATTTTATTACCATTGAGGCGGAATAGACTAAGGGTGTGTTCAGAGTACTGGCCCGAGTCACTCGAGGCAATCGGGCTTTGTCCCAAAGCGTCCAGAGCCATCGTCGGGCTAGCCCGAATGTCCCGGAAGTTGTCCAGAGTAATGGCCTGAGTCACTCGGGCTAAAGCACAAACGGCCCAGAAAATTTAGCTGGGCAGATAGGTCACGTGTTTGGGACATTCGCAAGCGATGCTGTGATTGGACGAAATTCTTCCGCCATGTTGTTTTCTCCCGAATGGCTCAAACTATGTCCAGAGCACAACTTCCCGGGCTCTGCCTCATGAGTTATTTATAACGTCAGAGCTGGGACATTTGGGCGGCTCGGGTCAGCACTCTGAACACACCCTAAGTATAACAACTGATCTACTGTTATGTCCCGTAGATTTACACTCGTTGGGTATGAACATGAAGTGAAGTGATTTATTGCATGTGAATTATTCTCGAGATGAACATTTTTTTTTTTTTTTTGCTTTAGTTTGAAAAAATCAATACTTTTATGACAAACGGAAAAAAAAGAGGAAATTTGGGGAGCGTTTTTTTTTTTTTTTTGTGCATAAAAAAAGTCAAGCGTTTTTCTTTTCCTTGGTGCAAATAATTTCGTTCTATTTTATATTCTAATATTTTTCTCTTACTTCCTTTTTTAACTATTAAATTTATTATAAAAATAAAATAAAATTTTATACTTTATTTATGTATTTACTAGTATATTTTTTACTTCGTTTGAGTAACAATTTATTTTCTCGAAATTACATTAGGAGAAATGACTATCCCAAATTACCTCTACGATTTTTTCTTTTTTACGATTGTATGTTTAAATATTAGGGAAAAATTCTCGAAGTTAAAATGTTTCCAGTAAGTTCACTAATAGCTGAAATTAAACGGAACATAATGCCTAACAGCTTGAGAGAATGAATTTTTCATCAATTTTATGTAAACAAAAAGAATTTGGCAATAAAGAGAGGAAAATTTGCTTTTAAAAATCCGCATCAAATGTTAAAGAGACACATTTGAAATAACTTGCAGCCAAAACCGATTTGGTGACATATTTACCTGCAGTTAGAAAGTCGACATTGGTATACGCGAAAGTAGGCTCTTTTAGCTCTAGATGGAACTTGAGTACTATGGCTTTTCTTCTTTTCCATAGTTAAAAAAATGTATCAGGGAATTGCTACACTGCAAAAACTGAGCTGCTGTTTTTACAGTATAATACTGGCAGCCGAGGTTCCAATATAAAACTGTAAAATGCACAGTAATAAACTGTAAAACTAGCAATTTTATGGTTTCTTACTGTAAAGTTAGAAATTTTACAGTTTGTTGCCGTAAAATTTAGCTACATTATATTATTAAAAACAACAGTATAATACTGGCAGCAGAGGTTCCAGTTTAAAACTGTAAAATGCACAGTAATAACCTGTAAAATTAGCAATTTTACAGTTTAATACAGTAAAAGGAAAAAAATTTACAGTTTATTTCTGTAAAATTAGCAATTTTTCAGTTTATTACAATAAAATAAGCTGTATTATACTGTAAAACAACGTTCATTTCTTACTGTGTACAAAACACACCCTCTTCGTGGTCTTAAATGGCTGAAACCGCAACTTTGCAACGAAATCCGATTGTTCCCAATGTCGGAAATAGCCGATCGTCGCAGCCGAAGAAACCCGATTGTTTGGAGTCGGAAATTAATGTGCTTTCATTAGCGGTGGGTGTGCCGTATGGGTCGTGTGTTTCGCACGCGTCGCTTGGCGTCCCTTTGTGAAAGCTGCCATATCCATTAAAAATGGCCATTGTGGTGCCAGAGGTCATCGACAGTCTTGACCTTCAAGATTGTTTCCCCTCATTACAAGAACGACTTCCACGTTTTCATTACCGTTAGCTGAATTTATACAGCTAATTAGCAACTTTAATTTTGTACTTGATCGGTGAGAATGTACTTTCAGTGTGATGTCATGTTTGCTGAAGTAAACTATGGAAAATAGCTGTGACGTATTGCTGATGAAATAATTATACTGTTTTGGATGGAGTTATTTAATAACTTAATTCAGAATGAACTTGTGACTATTTTGCAATTTTAGTTGTTATTATATGATACAATTTTCCATTTTTATACTCATAAAATTTCATAAAGCCATACAAACAAATAGTAACTTCCAACTACTATAGCTATTGAGGTCTGTACCACGAAAAAAAAAAACATAATTGTAAAAAAAATTCCGTTAAAACTTGACTGTACAATGTACATTATAAAAAGTCAGAAATATAAATATTAATTTTAAGATAAATAGTTCGCTTACAATTTTTTTTTTAATCCTCAAACTGCAGTGAAACTGCAGGAGGGGCTGCAGTCTCTGGCCAGTCAGACATTTACCTTACTCGCCCAAATTTCAATGTTTTACCTCTTTGACTTATTTCTTAAATCAACACACAGCGATGTATCCAAGTCCTTAAACTTCAAATGAGTTGATCAGAATGAAGCTTTTAATATGCCATTCTTTCATCGCTTGATGCTCACAATTCAGTTATATGTACTCTTACATTTGGAGCAAGCTGCTTTTCCCTGGATCTATTTTGATCTCTTTGCTGCTATTGACACTGAAACACATTTTTTACTCTACCAACTTTTGTATTTTGAATATGGTTAAAGATTAAAAGAATTTTTATTCAGAGTATCATAAAGCATGGAAAGTAGAGCACTTACTATGATCTCCGTTAATACTCAGTGTGACGTGGTAACTGACGCGTGAATTTAAGCTTATTTACTGCTTGAATTAATGATCAAAAATGAGGTCAAATAACGTTCTAAACATTGACCGATGCCTGTCAAATGTCGTTACTTTGTTCCACAGTTGGCCCAAGCTCATACCCCCACCCCTAGACGTACAGGTACCATATATTCTAATAGCAAAAGCATAATTCTTTCGAAATGATTTTAATTACGTTTGAGATTGTCACCAAGTCTAGACAAATAAATGTTTCATAAGTTTAAAAATTATTTCCATAAGGGTACTGACCTTCATATACGTGTCCACGCTCTTCGCAGTTGCTGACGGTGTAGAACATAATGTCCGGATTATTGCAATCTGAAGACACTTTGGCACATAGACCATGAGTCCCTGGAACTTCTCCAGTGTAGTCTCCCATGATTGGGCAAGGCGACATCTGAATCTTGTGCAGCCCTGAAAAGAATGTGCAGAACTCTGTCAGGATCGTTTTTTCTCACATAAGGGTCAACTATACTTCGCAACTCCGTGTACATTTCAAGCAATATTTTGGCACAAGCTGTTGCCCAAGGGAAATTCATTAGATCTTTTATGTTCATGTGTGTACTGATCTGAGTACTGAATCTGTTTAAAACCCACAGAATTCCTAATTAACCACAAAGAAAGATAACTGCAAGAAAATAATTCTTGAAGCATTGATTTAGATTTAAAAGAAAGCAGTCAATAGCTACAGAACATGTCTAACAATAATACAGAAGTAGGAAATCATAGGTTATATTTTATTTTATAGTTGAGCAAATTGGCATATATTGTATTGAATAGCATATACAGAAAGTACTTTGTTTTTGTCGCATCAAAGACAGTTCTCTTTTCGCAAAAAGTTAGCTGATAAATAATTGACCGCCAAAATCGGATTTTTTTAACACTTCTACTTTAATTTAAAAAGAAAAAACTTTCGAAGAAACGCTGTTGCTTTCTTTTTGGAGGAAAAACTGCAATAGGTTATTTTAAAAGTTTTTTTTTTCTCCTTTTTTTTTTTTTGGTACCAAAGTATTTGCAAATCATGCAGCTTATGAGAAATCCTGATATTGCAAAGTCAGAGCTAAATGATAGTTATGCGAGTAGAAACACACTCCAAAGACACGTCAATTGTTTCTAATGAATGAAGAAATTTGTATCTAGTTTTGCATTGTCATGCCTAAAAAGACACTTCGTGTTTTTTGTTGATACGAGTACAAAAAATGACAGCTATAATGTTAAAACCCAAAATTTGATATCGGTGAATCTATTAGTTGTGTTATTATTCTTTTTACCATGTACTCTTTGTTTCAAAGTATTCGAGTGGAAAATACTTACTTCCTTCCGTTATCCACGATTCTGATGGAAATTGCTGATCGTGACACAAATTTTCTGAATAATGTTTACTAGGTTGAACGCCTGGGAAAAAGAATTAAGAGAATCAGAAAGTAGTTTAAATTTTAAGCATTAAACTTTTGTTGAAAGCTAAAAATAATATTTACCAAGTTGGAACTCCATGACATTAGCTGTTCGTCTTTGCAACCAAATGCAGTTGTAATTTTCTTCACCGCTATAATAACAAAGAAGCAATCAAATCATTGTGAACTGCATAACTGACATCATTAATTGTTAGACATTATAGCAGCAAAAATGCATGCTAACTGATTCGGATATATGCAAATTCTATAAGTGTCTGTCGTAGTAATAACTGAAGAATAAAAAAATATTCCGGACGAACGACTCTAATGAACAAAAGTAAATCTTGATTATTGAGAAGGGAAAAAAACTCCTTAAATTAAAGGTTGTTTGCATATAAGTCTGGTGGCAGGAAATTACACCGAAGCACACGCACATCATTTTTAATTTTTACATGTGGGGGCTAGGGTGTGTACTGAATGCATATTACATCGATGAACAATTAAAGTAAGTCCCACCTATATGTAATTAAATTAATTTTCCAAAGCCAGGGAAGATATCTCCGCTCCTGATCCCTCTAAATAGCGGACCTGCCTCCTACGCGTTGTTTCTGTAAAATTCAGGGCTGATCGCAGAAAGTAGTTGCAAAAACATAGAAGCATGCAAACTGCACAACTCATTTCGAAACCAGTTAAATACACAACAGTGTGAATGCTTTCTCATACTAAAACATTCATTTTCGAGTATAGTAAGCTCATTTTCGAATCGTTCTGCGCTGGGAATGCCATTCTAAAGCTGTTCGAATTGAAGATAATTGCTACCGAGTCGCCCGAGTCGTGGGAAAACCGAAAACGAATTCAAGCATTCGCCGATTTCTCCGCTTCGCAGAGCTTTCCATCCCGAAACATACTTATATTCTCTAATGGCACGTGAAACATCTGTAAACACGGGATGACTTTGTACTCGGGCCAGCACTTCATAAGCAGGCAAGCAGAGCATGACTGCTTCGGCGAAAGTGGAGGCCAAGGTCGCCTGTGCTCACCGAAGATCCGAAAGTCCCGTCACGGACCAGATCAAATCAAAAATCTCTGGAAAGGGAAATTTATAATTATTTATACTTGACCAAACTCGGAGAAAGTCACTGAAGAATCATAGAAGCTACATTCAAATGATGTTGCTGAGCACTGGTTTCTGAATTAAAAACGTTCTTCGACGTCTTAGACAAGCTGACTCCATAATAGATAGCTTTTCAGATGGTAATTACATCATTTTAGGTGTCTCTATTTG
Organism: Uloborus plumipes; assembly: GCA_038373865.1. NCBI lineage: Eukaryota > Metazoa > Arthropoda > Arachnida > Araneae > Uloboridae > Uloborus > Uloborus plumipes. The sequence continues at coordinate 25,455 of JAXGGA010008331.1, forward strand.
TTGGTAAAACTTGGAGCAACTCATTTTTTCTACTGTTGCAGTTTGGTAATTTAAACCATCAATGTGATTAACGAAGGGATTATCATGAATGCTCTGTATTGTTCGTGTAAGAATCATTTTTAAATGACAAGAAGTTATTAGGACAGCTTTAATATCGCCATAATAAAGGATGTCTAAAATTTTCAGTTCTTCCTATTTGATTCCTTGAGATCTATACTATGACACCGATGGACTTTCTGTTGCTTTTAACATCATATTGATTCTACATGATTTATTGAATGCGCCCTCGTGTTTACTGATTGCTGTTCAGTTGTTCAACAATTAAATATAACTTTTTTCCATAACACTACGATTCGTTGATAGAATTACGAGGTAAAATGAGCACGAAGCCGGCCGCTGTTGTTGCAATTGCAAAGACACAACAAGGTGACAACAACGTATGTTTTGTCATTCGCGGTCGGAATGAAACCAGCATTACGTACCTGACACAAAACTATTTGGACAGAGAAATTCAATGACTTACCACTGAGTAACAGTATAAACGATGAATTTGTCGGTGGGAGTGGTGTTCTCTCTGAGGATGCATCGAGCAGTGATGGCCTGGAATAGGGTGTGGTCTTTAAACTGGAAGGAGTTGCCGTTCACTTGAAGGTGTTCCCATTGTCCCTGAGACCATTCCGGGAAGCGGCAACGAGCAGATTCGACTTGTGCTGGAAGGCTGCGGTCCGGTACTGGAAAAGAAAATGTAAAAATATAAATGTAGTGAACGATTTCAATTGGCATGTCACAAAAGTGTCTTGAAAAGCTGATATCAATGAAAATTGTGATCTGCTTTTACTTTGTAGGCATTGAGTAATAACAGTTAATACTATAGGCTTCATTAAGCGAAAAATTATTCAGGAAAATTACCCATGATTCCTCTTTAATGAAAATCATCTGTTTGTAGGGTACCTGGCAGCAAAAATATCATTACAAATGGCAGCAAAAATTTAGTTTTACTAGTAGATATATTTTATGAGTATTCAATTAATTTAAGTTACCTGCGCATTCAATTAAACAAATTGTTCCTAAGTGTACAAAAATCATTCACATTTTTTAAGCAAATACACATTTCATTAATTTTAATAAAAATTTCCAAATTTTTTTCGAACGCATTCTAAATAACCTATACGTTCCGATAAAGATGTCCTAAAACTATCAAATTTGGCAATTAATATTAACGTGCATTTAATACAATTTCCAAAAGGAAAAAAGCTCGAATTAGAAATTACATAATTACATGTAGAAAATATACCAGTATTTTATGCACTTACATGGACTAAGTATCAAGGACTCATAACCATTCGTTGAAGATGTCAGTTGACTTGTGCACGTTGAATCTGATGCAAGAGATACATAAACACGTCCTGTTATCAAGTCTTTACGATACAACTAAAACGAAACAAAGTAAAAATTGTAAGGAAAACAAGATTGAACCATCAATTTGAAATAAATTACAATCAAGCATCGTTATCATGAACTTGATAATATTGTGTTTGATTTTCACATAGTCAGGAACTTCATATGGCTTCCGTTACCCAACTTGAGCAACAGAAGCTATTCTGAAGTGAAATAAATCGTGTTAGAACCGGGCTTGGAGTAATCCCTGATTACGTAATCGTAATCTGCGTAAACGATTACATTTTTTTTGTGATCGTAATTATATTAATAATTTGGAAATGGGACACTTGTAATCGTGTAATCGTAATTTTAATCAAGTATTTCTTGTGGAATTGTAAATGTAATCTTTCTTTCAATAATCGCAATTTAGCCTTGTAATCGTGTAATCTGACTTTTTTAAATTCTACTATCTTCTGACTAATAAAGTGCACTGAAACTTGACCCCTCAAACAAATATCCTGGTTCCTCCTCTGTATATCTATATGTAATATATTTCTCCCAAAGCTGTACCTAATCGTGTAATCTAAATCGAAATCGGTATATAGTAATCGTAATCGATTACATTTTTACATAATCTAATTGCTGTTGTAATCGTAATTGCGATTTGGTAGAGGACTATAATCGTAATCGTAATTGTAATCTCCAATTTTTCATGACGTAATCGTAATCCTAATCGATTACATTTTCTCGAAATTGACTCCAAGCCTGGTTAAAACAAAAGAAGTTTAACTTTAAGCTAGTCCTTTTTAACGAGATCTCTTTGAGGTGAGCAGATACTTACTCCACATCTGTATTTGGGTCGCGCTTCAGGTTCGTCTCTTAAATCCATCAGCGCTATGTACCTATCGCCATTGAGCCCTGCCCAATCTCCAAGGCACAAAAAGTTTATGGCTGTGAGGGCGAAAAAAACATGATATTAATAAGTATAGAATTACATACAAAATAAAAAATGATTTTGTTATTATTTTTACTTTGTAAAATTTTTAAATTGTTTTCAGATCTAAGCAAAAATTATTATTTGTATCCTTTTATTAGTCTTTGAAGTTATGAACGTAATTTTTATTCCTTTTGCAATGGAATAGCACTGAAATGAAACAAATAGTTGTTTTGCCACGGTCTACCGATAAAAAATTTATTAAACAATTTGCTTCATATTTAAGTAAAAAGTATTGTTCATATCCTTCCGTTAGTCTTTGAAGGTATGCTCATAGCATTTTACTCCTTCTATTTGACACGTTAATGGAGAGAAGTAATCTCTAAAAATGTCTAGCAAAAAGCAATCCCTTTTGGATGCTTTTCAACGGAACAGCACTGAAATGAAACGAATGGTCGTCGCAAGGAAGGTGATGTCATGGGTCTTAGCCTACTCAGCCTTGCAAGGCTCAAAAGCTAAAGAAATTTTCGGTTTATTATTACTTTTTTTTTGCAAAGTTTTAAATAATAGTCCATTCTGAAGTTCGTTGTCGCAAAAAAGGAAACCAAAATACTCACCCATATCGGGGAAAGAGCACTGTCTGAATTTCACGTTGAGTCCGTTGCCGTTAGGACAGTTGCTCAACTCGGACAGCGGCTCACCACACTGGAACTCTCCGTGATTGGCTGAATAGGTGAATCGGAAGCGACCACTAATGGGACAGAACAAATCCTCTATCGTCATCATAGAGCCCGGCTCGTGTTTACCTGTAATCATATAGACACATAAAGATTATACTATGACGGAATGGATATTCATGTTACGTTAAGAGGATTTAGGGCCACTCCATGACAATTTTGTCCTGCACGTGCCGCTCATATATTTCATTAAAAAGTAGTAATTTTAAAGGCAATGGACAATGTTTTTGCCCAAGAAATCCCACACCGGTTTGTGCTTTTTAAACCAACAAAATTTCATTCATTACCTTTTGAAATCCCTACTTTTTTATGAAATACATCAGCGGCACATGGCGGACCAGATGGCTGCTTTTTCGTGAAATGGCCGTTTGACTTATAATTGCTGCATTCTGATTACCACACGCAGAAACAATGTAACGATCTAATAAACTTGTATTAAGCAGTTGAAGTTATACTCGCCTTTAAGAAATTCAGTTTTAAGTCTCATGAAAATCTTATTGCAAAAAAGCCAGAAAATGCGTGAAATAAAAAAAAAAAATTGATGTAACGTCTAATATACCTGAATTGTTAATCAAATTAGAAAAATGTTGCTTTTCTATTTCAATTCAATGTTTTAATCTTTCTTAAAGTGTGGAATGCAGTGCAAGAAAAAACATTCTAATAGTAACGCCGAAGAAGTCATTCTGTTTACTTGCAAGTGACATTTGCCCTAAAAGCTAAACAATACAATATTCAAATTGTTCATAAACAAAATGGCAATGTAATCATTTCTGTAAAAGAAATCCACATTTCAAATAATTACGTTTTCCTCTGTTGTGATTTTGAGTGAGAAATTCTTGGGTGAAGGTTATTTAATCATATTTATATGATTCATACACGTTTGAATTTTAGCAATGGAGTTAATACTTTATTTTCTATCAACTGAAACTGTTCTTTCTTTCTTTTCTTGACTGGCAAGGATGTTTGACAGTGACAGGATATATTCTTCCGGTAAAAACACCATCTTAAGTAACACCAAGTAGACATTCCGAATAAGTGAGTGATTGGATGCATTTAACATCGATTTTAGAACGATGAGGAAGTGCTTTTCAGTTCTTCGAATTTTAAACACGTCATCATTATTGGATTTGTTTATCGAAATCCTTGAATAACAAATAAGAATTGCTTCACTAAAGGAAAAAAGAAGCATCAACATTGCAAAACAAGTTAAAAATCTACTTATATTAAAAACTGAGTATCTTTCTAACTATCTTTCTTTCTATCTTTCTTTCTAACTATCTTTCTATGTCACGCTTCTTTCTCCTGAACGCCAATGAACTGAAAGTCGAACCAGGTACCGATAGATAGGTAATTTTTCAGGCTTCATTAGTTTCAATCTATATAATTATACGATTTTAATTAGCGAAGATATCAATTAATAAGTAGTCAAATTTAAAGCGATTAAGCCTAATAAATGATTAAACTTCCAAGACATTTTTTCTTACCGTTGCCATTTTGAATTAAAACGTTAATTAAATTATTGAACTATTTAAAATTCCAAGATATTTATTTCTTTCCGTTGCGATTTTAAGGCAGGAATTCAAGTGAAACACGGACGATCGCAACTCACCAATGCAATCGCAAATTCCAAAATTTGGATTCAAGTGAAACGAATTCACTTGAATTCGACTTACACTAGCGGTTGCAATATGCGATCGCCTCGAAGCGACTGCAATGGTGTTTCACTTGAATTCGGCCCTAAATTAAAACGTTAATTAAATTGAACTTTTTAAAATGAAACAGTGTTATTTTTTCCATTGTCATTTTAAATACGTGTTATAACAAAGTTCTAACAATTGTTTTTATTCTAATTATTAATGACATATTTTTTCTCAGGTACCATTTTGAAAATGTGTTTTTAAATAAAATTGCAATTGCTGTTTTTAGAAGGGACTTTTTCTGGCTGCGATCCATAAGTAGTCAAATTTAAAGCGAATGTTTAATTAATAAGTAGTCAAATTTAAAGCGATTAAGCCTAATTAATGATTAAACTTCCAAGACATTTTTTCTTACCGTTGCCATTTTGAATTAAAACGTTAATTAAATTGTTGAACTATTTAAAATTCCAAGATATTTATTTCTTTCCGTTGCGATTTTAAATTAAAACGTTAATTAAATTATTGAACTTTTTAAAATTAAAGAGTGCTATTTCTTTCCATTGTCATTTTGAATACGTGTTACAACAAAGTTCTAACAATTGTTTTTATTCCAATTATTAATGACATATTTTTTCTCAGGTACCATTTTGAAAATGTGTTTTTAAATAAAATTGCAATTGCTGTTTTTAGAAGGGACTTTTTCTGGCTTCGATCCAAATATTAAAAGAACTTTTTCGTTTAGAATTTTGCAATTAATTTTACCGGAAGAAAGCGGTTTGGAAATAATTGTTTTTGGAAAGGAATTTTATTTATAATTTAGGGAGAGTGCTAAGTATGCGCTACTTGACATCGTCTTTATTTTTGAGGAAGCATGTGCAAATAATTCGATTGATTCTTTGATGCAGGAAAGCTTTTTAGCGAGCCGCTTTAGCGGGGAGTAGTTTATTAAAATTTTCCTTGGTACTTTAAAGGCGAGCCGCCTTGGCGGCGAGTAGTGAATTGAAACTTTCCTCGCTACTGTAAAGGCGAGCCGCCTTGACGGCGAGTAAACTGTTTAAACTTTCCTCATTTCTTTAAAGGCGAGCCGCCTTGGTGGCGAGTAGTTTTCTCAAACTGCCTTCACTACATTACAGGCCGTGCAACGCCGGGCTACGCAGCTAGTATCATTTTTAAAAGCTGTTTTGTTTAAATTAGTGTCATGGAAAGATGGAAAAAGATTGAAATATAGAATATTGATTTAAGTACTTTAATTTTTATTTTATTTATTTTTTATTTCTTTATTTATGAGGGCAATATTTTTGTTTTATTTATTAATTTATTTATATTTTTATTTACTTACTTATTTATACATACTGTCGGCCCCGCTTAAGCTAGAGCCGCTATATAGACAGGCCGACGCATCAACATTAAGTTTCACCACTTTGGATCCAATTCCTTAACTTTTACTTTCATATTTTCATTGTTGCGGAGTAGGGTTACCAGAAAAAAGTTTTGGCACATTGCTAAGCTTTGCCAAATCCGCGTGCCGCTAATAAATTGCTCACAGTGAAAAATTACCGAAACGCGATTACTGGCCAGAAAAGACAACCTCTCAAACACACAAGCACGCGTTGGATCCAAAGTGGTGAAACTTAATCTTGATGCGCCGGCTCGTATATATAGGGGCCTTAGCTTAAGCGAATATCGTCGGTTCCGAGAAATATTATCCCAAGTAGCACACTTCGTTTTTTAAAGGTTGTAAAATGGTTATTAACGTTGTGACAACGGATTAAAAACGTTTATAAAACGTTAAAACGTTTTTTTGTGCTACCTGGGATTCGATTAAGCGGGGTATTTGATTTAGCGGGGATTTTTAACATTGCGTCTATGACATCGGTTCTGGGATGTTTTATTCGTATAAGCGTGGTATTCGTTTATCCGTTACTCGATTAAGCGGGGACAACAGTACTTTTATTTATTATTGAACCTTTCAGGCGCAGTTTTGGATCTAGATAATGAAGCTCCTGAAATTGTTTGTGATAAACAAATGTGAGGTTTTCAACACATCAAACTTAATATTTTTTTCCCTAAAAACTAGGAACAATTGACTGAAGCATATTATTTTCTTTATTTTCTTTAAAAAATCATCTTAAAGCAATTAAAATCATGTCATTACCAGTATAGTTCGAGTTTAATGATCAGAATGGTCAATTTTCCTCTGATCGAAGGGATGGCTGTTTAAGAGGTTTTACTGTATTCCAATATTTTACAATTAATACGCAAGTTTAAAGTTCCGTTAATAGAAGGGCCGTACCACGTGACGGAAATGGACATTTGGAGTAGATTTTTTAGTGAGTTTTGTTCCATAAATGCAAATAAAAGACGCTGGGAATTTTGTTACTGATAGCAACAGCAAAGGTCTGTCATAAGAATTGCATAGCAAATTAAAATAAAATATTAATAAATAAAAAGTGAATAAAATGCAATAAAATATCTGTGACGGAATGGGACTCATATGCGTCTCGTTTCGTCACAAGTGTTTTATTGCTTATCCTTGATTTATTTTCTATAAAACTATTAACTTTGAACTTTTCATATAATTTTTAAGAAAAACCTTTATTGTTGCTATCGATAAAAAAAAATCACAGCTTGTTTTATCTGTACTTATGGAACAAAACCTACTGAAAAATCTACTCCAAGGTCCCGTTCCGTCACGTGGAATGACTCAGAATACAAATTTATATTTAAAAATATCAAATTCGCTCAAATGAACTGAGCAATTTAAAGATTAAAAATTAATGACACAGATTATTCCTAATTAGCTTTCAAGAGTTCAATGCTTTTCTTATTGTCGGTACTAAACATGTTGCTAATAGAGGGAAAGTACTTACGGAAAAGTAAAATTTCCTTAAACCGCCTTTCAAGAACAGCTCGCTCATCAGGGCAGGTCGCTCTCGCAGCTTCCTCGTTGGTGTAACACCTGGCGAGACCTGTGTTCAAGGAAAGAGAAAAAAATGTTTACTCGGTGAAATTACTTCACATGAAAAACAAAGTGATGTTTTTCGTCCTTTTAAATCAAAACGATAAGGAATTGAAGCTCTATTGCTGCTAAATGAAAGGAGTTTGGATACACTGAGAGCAGATTAATTCGTTAAAACTTGCACAGATCGCACGACTTGTGCAAGAAAGATTTATTGTAAACGTGAGCTATGCGGTGAAAGCCTTCACTGCATAGCGACCAATCTCGAAAGAAAAGAGGTTGAAAACCAAAGTAAAAAAATAAAAAAAAGCTCCTTAATTTATCAATATGGTACATTGAGGATAAAATATTATTGACTGTAGAGTATTGCATAAATTAGATATCACTTCAAAAGGTTATAAGGGGTAAAAATGAGAATAATTGAGTTCTTACCTTCTGTGTGAATTTGTATAACATTGAGAGACTTTAGCGTGATATGAAAGCACCTAATACAATCTTCTCCGCCAGTTCTAGAAAAGAAAATCGAAATTAAAAGTTTTGTTTAATGCAAAAAAATAATAAATAAAAGCGCCTTCCCTATTGTCTTTCGTGGTTATGTTAACGTAAATTCAATTGCAATAAAAATAACACCCAAGAATAAATATACATAAACGAGTGATTAATTGTTACACAGTTAGTGTTATGTCGCAGCTGATATGAAATCGTTAGGTATTGTTTCCAAAAATTCTGATATTAGCTTAAGTCATAGACAAACATTAATGCTTGTTTTATGTCAAACGTATTGTCTTGGAAGTCCATTAATGGAGCCCATTAGTGCGGAGAAGCAGAGGGAAAACGGAAAACAAGTAAAATTATGTGATATGTACTCGTATTTCTTTCATCCATACTTTTTGCGACTTACATTTTTTTTTAAATTGTTTCAATTGCAAGACTTTTCACATTAATTAAAATAATAATGACGGTGATAATGATAATTTTAAAGATCTTTTAAAGGAAATTGACGGGAAAATTTACTATACTTATTTTGTCTGCTGTTCAAGATTAAACCTTCTGCATATCGGATACTACACAAAAAAAAAAGTATGTTTCTAGTGGAAATATAGATTGTGGTAAAAACTGAGAATCGGTAAAGCGGAAACCGGTTAAAAGGGAGCCGAACCTATTTTATCTTCGGCAAAAAATATGGTCACTCTGTCAAAGAGCTATTCTACCGGGCTAAGCGCAAAAGTCGTATCTACACTTTTTAACAAAATTGAGTTGCTGTCACCAGGTGGCTCCTTGTGACTTATTTTACCTAAATACAAAGTTTTATGGTCATTTAAGATGACGAATAATTTTTTAAAAAATTTAGAAAAAGTATCATCTAAATCAAATACATGGTGGCGCAAAACTTTAAAGAGTTTATCTCAGTTTGAGCTCGACTGCAGATACTACATTTGCGCTTAGCATTAGGCAGTATTGTTCTAAACAAATATGAAGTTTTTTTTTTTTTTTTTTTTTGCTGTTCCAGAAATTGAGGTACATTAATTCTAGCTTGAAAAAGACTGAAATTTTGGGATGGAAGAACATTTCACGAATGAGTAATTAATTCAGACTTTAATAGACGAGTATACAGGGTGTCCACTCCTATCGTGGACCAATAGCTAATTTCTAAACCGTTAGAGATAAGCATATAGTTCATTTAGGAAAAAATCTCCAAATTACGAAAGGAATTTTGGGTCTATTCAATGTTTTTCAAAAAATCAAATTTTGAAAGAGTTACGAAATTTAAATTTTTATGCAGCCCCCCAGTCCTATCAATCATATTTAGTAAAACATTCTTCACACTGTAACGTTTAAAACTAAAAAAAAATCACTCTTCTACGACAAAAATTGACCGAGTTATGACGTTTTGAAAAATTAAGATTTTGCATTATTTCATGACGTCATCGAGATATCGCTTAAGGGACCGTATGCGAAATCCTTCAAAATCTTGATTTTTCAAAACGTCATAACTCGGTCAATTTTTGTGGTAGAACAGTGATTTTTTTTTAGTTTTAAACGTTACAGTGTGAAGAATGTTTTACTAAATATGATTGATAGGACTGGGGGGCTGCATAAAAATTTAAATTTCGTAACTCTTTCAAAATTTGATTTTTTGAAAAACATTGAATAGACCCAAAATTCCTTTCGTAATTTGGAGATTTTTTCCTAAATGAACTATATGCTTATCTCTAACTGTTTAGAAATTAGCTATTGGTCCACGATAGGAGTGGACACCCTGTATATACGATTTAAAAATAAATAAATAAATTCAACTTTATTTCAAGTAAATTATTGTAAATGAATTACAAATTATAACTTTATTCTGAGAAAGAATGCCGTCGGAATGCATAATAGAACTTCAAAGTCTCCAAGCCAGATTTCAAGTAATTTTCAAACGCAGACCTATAATTTCGTTCAAAAATTCTAAAGCATTTATTTTATTATGCTGTTTCAAAACATAGGTATTTGTTTCGGTTCTGGATAAAATTCAAATTACATTCCACCAAGAACGCAATTAAAGCTGAAGAAAATGGCACAAAAGAAAGGAAAATCCGCACCAAACCCAGCGTCTCAGTAAAGGGGGTGGAGCAGCAAATCAAACAAAGTTAAAATTGAGGCAAATTAGTACCTGAAGATCAAAGTTAAAGTTATGTTTTTACTTATTTGTTTCTTTCAACTTGGCGTCCGCTGGAGCTAAGGCACAAATGCTGCGAAGAGTAAGTTTTTAATCCATTAAACAATTTAATGGGTGGATCGTCTCTGACATAACTAATGTTTTAAGACAAATTTTAAGTCAACATCCCAGTGCAATATTAAAATTCTGTCATATTTAACACATTACTCCATGCTGTTGTAAATTTGTAACAAACTTCTCAAGACTTATATTTTACAGACGATTAATCTTTTCGCATCTTATTATTTTTTTATTTTCTCTTCTTTCTTTATTTCTTTCTCTCTCTCTCTCTTATGCAGACGGTTTCACAATTTGATTCTTTTTTTTCTTCCCCTTTCATTTTTTTTCTTTAAATATTAACAGAACTGCATCCCAAACATTATTGATAACAATTAGGTGAATACTTACGTGTCTTTGAGGATGACGTTGTTGCCCCTCCTCCTGTGGCACCTCCCCCAGGGGGGTATAGAGTCCACTTCGACCGTGATTTCGCTGTAGGACACGGTGTGGCCCCCGAAGGCTGCGCTAGCCTGTGTTTGCGTCAGGAACGTGCCTTGGAATTCGATGGGGAAATAGCATATTGAAGAAACTGTAACAGAAACAGGAAACAGATCAATTCCATGTGGAAGTGCAGGCGAAGCATAAGCGAGTGACAAGAGGGGGAGGGGCATAACGGAATGGTTAGTATGGTGCTTATGACAAAATTCTACATGCCTGTGCAAAGCTTATGCCATTTTAAGGAAGCGTAAAAATATCATTTCAGATATAATAGAGGTTGCCATAAGGGGGGGGGGGGACGTACTAACATTAAATGTTGGCGAATAAGCAATGGAGGAATGTTAAAAAATGGAATACCCAATGCTCTTAATGATGCATACTGTTTTGGTTCTTTTTCTTCTTCTCTCTCTCTCTTTTTTTTTATTATTATTGCTATAAGTCTACGAAGGAAATACTACTGCAACTTTATTTGAAAAAAAAAAGTTAATTGTGAACAATACAATGAAATAATTAGCATTGCTTACGCTCATTTTTGATACTCACGAAATAGAAGACAAAATAAAGGAAATTATCACCGGACTACAAATGTATGCATCGCTTAAAAGGTGCAAATGTCAAAAGTAACTATTATATAAATTTTCAATGTAATATTACGCTCGCTTTTTTATAACTTTAGCTCCGGTTTGGAGCTCCCCAATTTCCTGTGCCCTAGGCCCGTAACCCCTGTGCACATGCCTCAATTTTACCCTGCTGTCAGCACATCAGAAACTTTTATTATCATGCCAATAAGCTCAAAAGATGACTAAAAGTAATTAATTAATAAATTAATTTTAAAAAATTCTCCGCTGCAAAATGATGCAATGATATCTTGTGACATGTTCAAAGATTAGGGAAAAAAATGACTGTAAAGGGCTCAACAAATCTATCGATAGCAGACCAGCTTGACAGTAAGTATCTTGACAGTAGCAGGAAGCCAAAAGTATCTTACAAATCACAACAGTTAATTTCAAGAGTAATTTTCATCGAGACTTCATTTTTGCTTGCAAAATGTTTCTTATTGAATAAATGGTATCCTTTGTCTCTCGATGTTTGATAATATTAAAATACATTATTTGAATAATTGAAATAAAAAAATATTTAAGTATAAATGCAATAAACTACGATTATCCGCGGAATAGGTTGACGCGGTAACTGCGGATAATCCAAAAAAAAAAAAATAGGTAAAAGCGACATTATTCTACACAATAGCTAAATGAACTGATAGTACTCACATGGATACTTAAATTATAGCTAACAACGATAACATTGAATTAGCAAATTTTGCAGTTTATTACTGTAAAAGTAGAAATTTTACATTTTATTACTGTAAAATTAGTAATTTTTGCAGTTTATTACCGTAAAATTAGCTGTATTATACTGTAAAAACAACATTCATTTTTTGCAGTGTATGTCTCAGCCCCAGCCAAACTCCCTCCCGCAACAACTGCTCCATATTCATTCTCGAAATCTATCTGCATCATTATTACCTGCATCTAAATACACAAGCACCACCTAATGTCACCCCCACCCGTTCTAAATCCTCGGGCACGCCCTCCTCTCGAACACATCACACATCCTGCCACTGATCTCCCGAAATTACAGCATAGCAGACGATTCCGCAATTCCCGTGGGATCCTGCGGGGCGGATGTGGCGCAGGCGATTTTTTTCTCTCTCTCTCTCTCTGCTGCCCCCTTTTGCTCCTTTTGAGAGGATGGGGGGTCCCCGGGGACCTGCGACCCTTTTTCCGGCGCTTTTTTTGCCATCGCGTTTGTTTGTTTCCACCATTTTCCTGTTTCCAATGGCATGCGCTCACGACTTCGTTCATTACCTGTGCTGGGCGAGGTCTATTCTTGGCTACTCTTCTGGAACAAGGAAATAAAAATACTAGGAAGGATCGTGTCTATTTTTCAGATTTGCTGTACAATTTCTATAAAGTATAGTAATTTACTTGAAAATTCGAACTGCTGATGCCGAAATCTTTCAATCATCGAACATAATAAAATATATTTGGAGTAGTGAAATCAGAGTTTAAAAACAAAAGAAGTGCTGAAGCTGTATAATCTTCAGAACTTATTTCCATACATAAACAGCCTGGATTCCATCTGTTAAAAAAAACACGAAAATGGGAGATATGCCGGAGCTGAGCTCCCACACTGTACAAAATGAATGTTGTTTTTACAGTATAATACAGCTAATTTTATAGTAATAAACTGAAAATGTTCTAATTTTACAGTTTATTATCGTGAACTTTATAGTTTTAAGCTGGAACCACTGCTGCCAGTATTATACTATTGTTTTTATAGTGTAATACAGATAAATTTTACGGCAATAAACTGTACAAATTTCTAACTTTACAGTAAGAAATTGTAAAATTGCAAGTTTTACATTTTATTACTGTGCATTTTACAGTTTTAAATTGGAACATCAGGTACCTGTGTTATGTGCTGTAAAAACGACAGTTCATTTTTTGCGGTGCGTGAACTTCCAAATTAAAATGAAATAATGAAATATACAACTTGCTTGTACTGCTTTAGGTTTAATTAATTCGAATTTTTTCACCGCATTTATCAAATTGAATCAATAGTTTTCTTTTTCGTCACTTATGTCACGTTATCGCTGTAACGCGAACTTCTTATTAATTAAGTATTGTTATACTTGCTCTTTTTCGAACATGCATATGTATCAAAAAATTCCTTTTCAGTCCGATCCCTAAAAGATCTTCAACAGAAGCTCGTATAGGTAAATAGGCTATTCAGACATTCTTTACGGTTTATTGAGTTTAAAAAAATCGTTTGCTTATTAAAAATATTATTTTCACACTTAATGTTTGAAAATATAAATTATCGTCTGCTAACTATATTTTTGTTTATCTTCAAAATGGCGTTTTTGAAAAAATAACTGGATGGAAAGCATTACAGTATCAGTGATACTTCTGTTCACGTATTAAAAATGCTATAAGGAAGATTATTTTCTATAAATTACAATATTAATATTAAGTAATAATATTTTTTATAAAGAAGAAAACATTATTGAATAGTTCTAAGTTTAAAAAAAAATATTTCCAACTATGTATAGTAAAGAACAAAAAGGAATTCTCCGGACATTGCCAAGGTAAGATATTTTCTTTGGCAAAATAGAATCTTTTGAGTCATAAAAAGTCGTTAAAACGTAAAAATGCTCATTAGTAACGAGGATTAAAAAAATATATTTTTGGAAGGGGCACTGCACATCGAAGAGTAAAAGTATAAAGTGGCTCTTCCTTCATGCAATTGTTCAAAACACAGTTGTCACAAAGTAGTTTAAATGCTTTTTAGGCCGGAATTCAAGTGAAACACGGACGATCGCAACTCACCAATGCAATCGCAAATTCCCAAATTTGGATTCATGTGAAACGTTACAATCGCTACGAGATGCGATTCTATCGTAATTCGACTTCCAGTAGCGATTGCAATTGCGGTCGCCTCGAAGCGATTGCAATGGTGTTTCACTTGAATTCGGCCCTTAGGCTTCCTTAATGTTAATTATACTGCTTCTATTGAAGAATGTAATAGACAAATCGCGATATTTTGTACTTTTGAATTCTAAATCAATGAATTAATCCATTTAACTATATTAATTTTTCCCATGTCTGACTCCAATGTTATTTCATAAAATAAACGAGATTTTGTTTTTTGATTTGGGATAGTTAGAAATAAAACAAAAAATACCAAATTGAATTGTTATCTTATTTTTTCCTTTTCAAAAAGCCCCCGCCCCAGCGTCCGCACCCTCCCCTAAAATCCGATACTGATACTTGTAGCATTATCGATTTTTTTTCCAGTATGAGCGTATAAATTTCAGAGAAATTTCTACAGTCAAGAAGTGGAGAGCCTCGAATAGAAACTGAGCTTCTCCCAGCTTCCGAGGCTAACCCTGACCGGGCCCTGTTTGTGGAACATCTTCCCCGCATTTCCCTTATTAATAAAGCAGGCAGTCATCAATTCTGTTTAATAAAACATGGAATCAAGTTCGATCGCGCCGACTTCCGTTTCCATCGGTTATTTACCCTAGCCGAGACACGTAAGCCAAGAATTTTTAGAATCCGCGATCACGCTCGGCGCGGGCAATAAAACAGCCGAAGAACAATAGATCGCATTAAAAGGGACGGATGTACCGCCAGCGGCCCTGAGCAAACACACTAAATAATTACAAACAGAAACTAGGACCTCCAGCTGATGTGTGAGAAACGTACTCTCGAAAACTTCATCGGAAACCATTAGCAAGTGCTAAAAATCCGAGCTGTGTGAGAAAGAGCGCACAATAATTCATCGGGATGCTCTAGTAAACGACCTCTCAACTCCACTTGCCGTAGCTATGGTAACGAAGTGGTGATGCTTCCTGCCCAATAGGGATCCCCTCCCTGAGAGCGGAAATGGTGTTTCTAATACGGGCTGGTGCATCACTTCTCAACCTGATAGCGATTTTTTTCCTTTCTTTTCTTTTATATTTTCAAGTTCGAACCGCTGCTGGTTAACTAGAGGTATAAGCGAGGGGAAAAAAAGTTAAAGGTCGTCTCATTGTTGGAAGGTTAGCGTAGCAAGTTGAACCTAGGCATGAATGGGCGTATTTTCTTTTTAAAGGTGGGGTGTTGCTGTGAGAGTAAAACGATTGGAATTACGGTCTTCATTTCCAACCATTTTTCGTTTCTCTTCTTTCGTTATGCGCCCTCTTCTCCTCATTGGAAATATGCTCCATTCCTCATTGGAAATGTAGGGGAGAGTGGTAATGAATGGGCCACTTTTTGGTTTTGAATTTTTGTAATTTTTTCTAACACTTTGTTTTAACTCTAAATTGGTGTTTTAGTTACTTTACTTATCTGGCTATCTAAAAAAGTCATAAAAGTTGGATTAGCACCTGTCTATAATGAATTATAATAGAAAATAAAAATTTTGAAATTTGGCCCATTCAACCCCACCTATGGGGTTGAATGGGCCATCGAAGGTAATGAATGGGCCACTAAATGAATTCAATGAAAACATGTGGATTTAATCTTTTATTTGCTGAATATGATAAAATAAATGTAGCACTTGACATGATGATACAAAATCGTACTGATTTAAAATTATATAAACATCAAAACTGATGCAATTAAAATAAAACTGATGCATACCAATTGTAGCAGAAAAATGACTAAATAATGAGATTGTAAGAAATAAATAACATCAAATATATATTTAAAAAAAATAACAGATAATACACACTATGATTTAACAAAATTGGCATGTTTCAAAAATAATATTAAAAATCACTTTCAAAAACTTCATCTTCATTTTCAAACTTGTCAAAATTCAAAATTTTTTTTTTTTAAATTTACTAGACATCCGGAATAAGAAATATCTAACTTAAGCTACCAAGAAAGAAAATGAAATTGTACTGTGAGTAATATAATATGAAGGAGCCTAGCCATATCAAGCCATATCAAGCCATGCACTGCGACCAGAGGTCTTTGTACTATAGGAATATAATATAGATCTGCAAATTATATTTAAAAGTTACCACAAACCTATTTTGACGACAGTAATCTTTATCTATGACAGTCAGTTGTGTTTCATATTAATGCGAAAATCCAAAGAAAAGGAAGAAAAACAATATTTAGGTGGCCCATTCATTACCATGACATAGTGGCCCATTCAGCCCCACCTATACTTTTGGAATACATTTAGGTTTTTTGAGTACATTGAATTTAGATAACATCAAAATACATCTTAAGATTAGTTTATAGATATGGAAAGACTAGCTTATACATATGTATGCAGTGAAATACTTGGTACATTTTAGCTAGGAAATGTTTTACTAAAAAGAGAAAAACTTACTTTTCAGTCAGATTCTTGACCATGCCACTCTAGTTCGAAAATGGCTCAGCGCAAACGAATGAAAATTGGATGAGTTTAGTAGAATAAATAGCTACATCTATTGGTGGCATCAAAAAAAAATTCATGCAAATACTTTTTCATATTTTGTTAGTGGCCCATTCATCACCATGGCCCATTCATTACCACTCTCCCCTACTTCAAATTCAATAGCTTACAATTCTGATATTTTAGTCCACGCTCTGTTGTGCTCTGTTTATTTCTTGTATGTTTATAAACCACGGCAACTAATTTTAACTTTAGTGCTTTTCAGTCATACAAATGTCTTTACGTACATATTTATATGTATTGACATTATCACCCGTTGACATTTCATCGGTTACATATTTGTATGTACTCCGATGAGAAGGAGTCATAGTGATAAAAAAAAAGTACTTCTCAAAGTAGAAAGCTACAAGTTACCGCCCTCCCTCTGGCCAAGGGCGGATCCAGAAATGTTCCAAGGGAGGGTCGATTGATTATCTTTTCTTACTTGCCCATATTTTTCGCCATGCATCCTTTTTAACACATGTTGATTACAAATGTTTTGGTCTTCCATTTCGAAAAATTTCCAGATCAAAGCCCCGAATCCCCGCACCCTTTCCCTTAATATCATCAAAGGTCAACTAAAATTGCCTTTTTTGAACTTCAAAATCCAAAAAACTGCTGGAGAAGGGTCCCCCAAGAAAGGGGCGATCGCCCCCATCGCCCCTCCCTTGCCTCAGGCAGAGGCTATGGTTAAATTGTAAGCAAAATCAAAGTACATCTTTACGCTTGTAGTGGAGATAACAAAATTTAGTTACCTGAGCAAAGATCAGATTTGAAAACAGTTCACTTTGTGCGCAAATGAGTAAAAACCAAAAAGCAACGTCTAAAAGCTCAAATAAATCAAGTTAAAAAAATCGGCAAACATGTTTCAAAGGCATAAAGCCTCCTTCTTCAGTTTGCCATTTCTTGCTTGGCACTGAAGAAGGAGGCTTTATGCCTTTGAAATATGTTTGCCGATTTTTAACTTGACTTATTTGTGCTTTTAGACGCTGCTTTTTGGTTTTTACTCAAAGATCAGATTTTTTAAAAGTTTTTTTGACTTTAGCTGAGTCATGGCTATTCCAGACTGACGAGACCCCCCCCAAAAAAAAAAACCTCAATAGGTGGATGCTTTAACTAGCTGTTCGACATTTTCTTGCTAAAAGTCTTGAGAAGCTGAATTCAGAGTCTACACCTCTGTTCTCATTCGGAATTAGTTTTAAAAAGGGAAAATAAAAAATTAAATAAAATACTCAACGTAACAACTGTTAGAGTATAATATTCTGCCGTGACTTCCCTGAAATCAACGAAATGAACACTGGAGTCAAGTAATTAATCTTTCAATAATCTTTAATGTGACATTCAAGTACTTCAAGCCAAGTTATATATAATTCTATTTCTATCCCTTTAAACGCCATGTCTCCCATTTTAGGAACTCATACATTTTTTTTCTCTCCAAGTAATTGAAATAGATACGTTGAAATCAACTTGAATTAAAAAACTAAGTTTCTAGGTTCTTTTTTTTTTTTTTTTCAAAATTCTAGATGGTCAATTTACCAAGTGATTTATCTTCAAGCGGAATTTTATAACATGCACAATTCTGCATAACATATTTACTTTATATAACATATTCTACAGTTTTATCTAATTCTAATAACAGTATATTTTGAACTGTTTTTTCTAAAATCGGTTTTAATCAAATACTAAGGTACAACTGCCCCTTCAAGTCGATTCAAACTGCTGGAGGGTTTGGATTCATCTCGAATGACTATATCTAGCTGGAATTACAGTTACAGCATGAAACAACTTCCATACCATCTAACATTTCATCAATTTCTTTAGCATTTTCTTTTTTCATGAAAAAAAATCTTCACACACACACATACACATATTCAATAAATAAAATTTCTTCCCCTTAAGTACTTGTAAAATCCATCTGCAAACTTCTAGAGAGGCAAATTGTCTTTTCCAAGCCATTGTTAGACACAGATGCTCAGATACAGGTGAAGCATCTGAGTCGGGGCTCTTATTTTTCCTCTCTAGACTTTAGGGGGGAAACTGCAGGTCCACTAACAGAACTCCGAAAAACTTGAGATCACGTAGTTCGGCAGAATTAGATGATCGTTAATTCTCAAAAATTACAGGTGTACCTACACTCTGGAAAAATACAGGCTTGCAAAGCAGACGTTATTTAAACTGTTAAAGTTAGACAGATGTTGCAAAATGCTGAAAATTTTTAATGAGCAATAAGTTATTTTAAATATAATGAGATTTTGCAAGAAACCAAATCGAAACAAAACTTATTGGTTTCATTCGATGAAAGTTGATGTTAGGGTCACTTTACACAAAAAAAATTATAGGGGATACTAAAGAGGTTCAACCCACTTTTTAAATTCGTTTTTTTATTTTTTTTCTGACCGTTTGGAATTTTCCAAATCGACATTATTCGTTTTCTTACAAAACACATTAATATAAAAAGTAGGTGCAAAAATAAGTACACAGTCTTTTTTTAGTATATTAATCTGAGTACACAAATAATTCAATTTAATTTTGTTTATGTGAATCATAGATAGTACAGAAGAGATGACCTTACAACAAGAAAAATTACTTTTTTTTCCTTAAAAAGACATCACATACGGTTCTTCCTTGATTGTACTCCAAAATGGCTAAAATATAGAATTAACTTTTAGTTACACTTGGTACCTTTGCTACGGTATGATGCTCATCAATCAAATAAATGTTTAAATATGCAAAAGAGAGGATGAGTTAAACCTCCCGTGTTTGACCACACATCCCTGGTTGCCCCTGTTTTATTTCATACCGTTTGGAAACCAGAAGAAATATTGGAGTCAAAGGGGGGGGGGGGGGTATTTGATTATTTATTTATTTATTTTGTGTAATTTTTGACTATCATTTTTAATTCAATCATTTATTTATTTTGCGCATATTTCGTTTGTTCTCTTCATCATTTTTAAGGACTTATTTTGCGACACCGCCCGAACTAATAGCGAAAGATTACAAAGTCTCTTTTCCATGAAGAGAGCACATTTTTACATGTAGTAATAGTTAATGGTGAAGTGGGCCATCTGCAAACAGGAAACTGCTGTACACGTGCTGTTGCTACTGGTGGACAGTTTCAGCAATTATTTCAATTCTCCAAACACAAAACTGTTTCACTAGTTTCGTTGGGGCATTCAATGCTACTTCATTATAAAATGTTTAACATGTAGGAAACAATGTTTTTATAATAATTATCTTTTTTTTTACTTTTCCCCTCCTCTTTTTCGTATTAGCATTTTTGAATTTTCAAGGAAGCTCTTGGCACGTGCTCATTGTGCGCCTGTAGGAAAACATTCCGTACAATCACATTTTGTGCGACCAAAAAAAACCCCAACTTGATAAATGCTTTCCCTGCCATCATTGTTCATTGCATAATTATGTAATATCTGAGACGCGCTGATTGTGCGATCCTGCCTTTGTGTGCTCTCTGTCCACTTGCGTGGGATGTTTATCTTCACGTCTGCCTGCACACGGACAAGGCTTTCTGATTGGACAGACCAACCCCCACACCATACTGTCCACCATCTACGAGCGGATGGAGCACACGAGCGCTATCGGGCCCATCTCTGCTGTCTGGGCCATTAGCCGCCGAGAAAGAATAAAGGTTTCCTCCCGATCTCGCGTGACACCGAATTTGGAGTCGCCTAATAACATATCGACGAACCCTCTTCCTATAAATACCGCTGAGACAGGAAAAGAGATCTCTGCTTCTCCGACGCACAAAAGAAAAGAAAAAAATATTTCGCAGGGATGTCGCATCCTTGAGAGATGACTCGTTACCGCTGGAATGGAAATCAGACCGGGGGCTAATGCTTGACCGATTAGGAGCGGTCAATAACTCTCGTCGGTCCTTGTTCAACCGAGCGATGTCGATTGTGAACATTGCGCGATATTGATTTCCATCTTGCGAGATGTGTTCCAAAAATGAACGCGCACTTCCATCAGTTTCGGAAGTCCGCGCGTGGATCTTTCCTCCTCACCTTCCAAGTTGGATTCCATTGTTCTCTCGTCATATCGCTGGAATGTGATGACAATGAAATACGCGCTTTTCTGCTTGTGTGGCTTTGTTTTCCGTTTCGTCATGGCACGCAGTGTGGTCCTGAAATGATCATTCTAGCATTTTTGAAGCATATATTGGGAAAAACAAAAAGGATTGTGATATGAACAGAAGTAACAGATGTTTATCAACATTAGCTCATTTGCTTTTTCTAACGTTAGGGCGTTAGTGAAGCACAGTAAGGGGTTTAGAAGGGTATCTCCCCCCTCCCCCCAGAGACGTCGGTTGTAATACTATTACCAATCCCAATATGGTATTTTATATGCAGGAGAGGGCTTATACGACTAAACCGCTTCCCCAAAACCCTTGGTTTTAACACTTTCGCCAATCCTACAGTAGTTTTTATGAAAGTAAGGATAGCAAAATCCCCAGCAGATAATCTTTGGTTGCGCCAGTGACCAGCGTAATTTTTTTAGTTATTACATAGTAACTTGTCTCATACCATGACCAGAGCCACCGCAAGAAAAGGTGGACTCCTTGTGAAATTGGTCACCGGGTCCCCCTTTCTCCATATAAATGGCAGGTACGGAAGGTATCACTGGAGTTAAAATAAAATAAAATAAATAAAATTTAAACCACTCCGCTTCCGAACCGCCCCCCCCCCCCACCACCACCAAAAAAAAGTACGGGGCCCAAGTTTCCGACTAGGCTGACATGGCATCTCGTCGGTCCTGCATAGGACGACAAAATGACACAGCTCAAAAAATATTAAAAACTTAATAGATGTTTAAAGCAGTGAGTAACCGCCCCTAAGCAAGGGCTAAGGCGCATGTTAATAGATGTTGATTCAAAATCTGAATTTAACGATCTTTCTTCTCACAATAATGATAGAAAGATAGCTTTACAAACTGGTGTGCGGTGGCGTAAAAACGTTTAAAGTAATGGGAAATCTTTTATTGTTCTTCACGAAAATTGCGATAGAAAAAAAAAAAATAAATAAGAAATGGATCCTTCGTAAAAATCGCTATGTATCCAGCACAGCTATTTCACGGAAATCACAATTGTTGAATCGAGAAGCTGCACACTTCTAACATTTTTTTTATAATTTTAAACACTGGGTTCTGTAACTTTGACTCCCCTATTATATTGTTTTTATAAGCTTGATCTTATAATGATACCTCTAGATCTTTTAGTTTCTTTACTAATCTGCTATCAGTTTTCAAAGAATAACTTTTCGTAAATAGCTTTTGTGAAATTAATCCTCCATCTTCTAAAAATGAATTAATTTTTTTCTGAGAACAGAATTTAATTTATAACAAAAAAAAAGTGCGAACTCTAGTTTTCAAAACTTTTGCTCAAACGTGAATCGTTTCAGTTCCTTCTAATGTATAAAAACTTTCGTAAATTTAAGAAAATAGTTACTTGAACAAAGCTGTCTTGAACTACCATGCGGGTTAAACCCAGAGTGAGAAGAAACAGGAAAGACAATTACTCAATCACAATAAAAGAGGTTCATTAGTTTTAGAAAAATAATTAACACTTTCGCGTTACACAAAATATGTTTTCTTGTCTATTATATCAAATGATCATTTTTTTCATGTTTCAAAGTGAGTGCGAACAGTTTTTTTCTCGCTCAAAACCACCTGGCCACTTAGAGCATTTCCTGCTTCATCACAGGACTAGAAACCGGATTTCATATATCATTTCTTTTTAGCCTTCGGAATTTGTTTAACATCTGAAAATGCCAACGACAGATTAAAAAATCCCTGCTTCCTTTTCCGCTAAAAGTGCTATAATCTTTTAATAGCAGCAACACTACAGATAAATTTCCAGATTCAGCTCAAGATCAATACTGAGGCAAGGAACTAAAAAATCTGAAAACAAAAAACAAGCAATTCGTGCATTAACCAGAGTTAATCGGCCGATCAACAACACCGCTTCCGTCTGAAAACTATTTGAAGAGCCGATTACGATCGCGAGCTCAATTTAACCTGTTGCATCCATCGATATCGATGTTTAATATTCGCTTAATTAAGTGAAATCGCCATGCATATCGTTTCATTAACAACTCACTATATCTGCCTCGGCGCGTGTCCATGTACCCTGACATGACGGGGCATGACTTCCTGTTGGCTGTGTTCTTGGCGTTTCGGCTTCGGAAGAACACCTGTTGAGAGTGGTTATTAACTGTACGAGTCATTAATTGGAATGAATTTCCGGAAAAGTATCCGAAACGGAAATTAGATGCAATTCATTCATGGTTGTTGCGATGCGCCACAGTTTCGTTTTCGTCCCGAATTCAATTACGTGGATGCGTCCCCCGTGGATTCTGTTTGCCGTGAATTTGGCTTCTCGTATGTTACTGCACTGGGCGGCAACCAAGAAAGAATCAAAGTTCCAAAAAAGAGTCTGCAATTGTTTTATTAGAGGCACTCATTCTTGACTGTTATAATACGCCCAAGTTTCGTTTTCGACCCGAACGTAATTGCATCATTAAATTTCCCCGTGGACTCTGTTGGCCGTGAATTTTACTTTTCTTATATTACTGTACTGGGCGGCAACCAAGAAATTATAGAAGTTACAAAAAAGAGTCTGCAATAGTTTTATTTGATTCGTTCATTTTTTATTGTTACAATACGCCCAAGTTTCGTTTTCGACTCAAATTTAATTACATTATTACATTTTTTCCGTGGATTCTGTGGGCCCTGATTTGACCTTTTTGATTACGAACTAGTCAACAACAAAGAAAAAGTCGAACTTACAAAAAGAGTCTGCGAATGGTTTGGATTAGATTGCATTCATTCATGATTGTTACAATTCGCCCAAGTCTCGTTACTGACCCGAATTTAATTACGTCATTAAATATCTGCCACGGATTCTGTTGGCCGTGAATTTCAGTTTGAGAGTTACTGTATTGTTCCACAACTTCCAAAATCTGACTTTCTAAAAAGAGTATGTAATTAGCTTATCAGATGCATTCACGTCAGGGGCGGGTCCAGAACAAGCTCTTGGAGGGGGCCATCCTCTGTGTATGTAAAAAAGGGGAAAGAAGGGGGGAGGGATTGGTTTATAAAAAAATTGCTTTGGCAAAAACTTCTTCAATAGTTAACTATGAAATTTCACACATTAGTTAAACGAAAGAATGCAGTTAAAATCTAGATTTCCTAACATACAAACATGTAAATTTACTTTCATTTGCAATTTTGGAGCAAAATAAAACTACAAGACAATCACAGTAAATATTAGCCAACATTAATCCATGTCTAAAATTTAGTTAAAATTGTTTATAAGTATCAGTTGATGTATGACTGAAAAAATACCAAACAAGTTATGGTAAATACTTTAACAAAAAATAAAATAAAATAAAATTCGTGTTTAATTAAGAGTTTGAAAAGCCAGATTATATAACTTTCATCAAAACATGAAATTTACTTATATTAAAAAAAATTTAAACAAGGAAAAAACAAATGCTTAAAAAGAAAAAAATTCCACCAAATTAGAAAATCGTTCTTTTTCCTGTTTCAGCTAGAGATGTTACTGTCTGAAGAATTGTTTGAAAAGGCTGAAAATATTAAAAAAAAAAAAACTAGATTTGCTTCCATGTAAAAAATAGCGGTACAGTTAATAGAATTTTAAATATGCAAGACCTAGTTTTCATTTTTGAAAATTTCTCTCCGCTCTCGGAGGGGGCCATGGCCCCCACAGCCCCTCCTCTGGACCCGCCACTGATTCACGTTTAGAATCACTACGATACGCAGGGTCTGTTTTTAACCTGAATGGATGCTGTTTGTAGTGAATTTTGCTTTTCTAATTGTACTGGCGAGAAACTAAAAAATATCGAACTTAAAACAAAAAGTGCCCGCAATTGTCTTATTGGATACATTTATTCATGATTTTCCAGAGTTTCACTTTCGACCCCAACTGAATTTATCCTTTTAGAAAATATGTATCACCATTCATTACGATTTCTGTTAGTAAGCGGTAAGGCGTCTTGGGGCCGCGCACTGCAAAAAATGAGTTGTTGTTTTTACAGTATAATACTGGCAGCCGAGGTTCCAATTTAAAACTGTAAAAGGCACTGTAATAGAGTGTAAAACTAGCAATTTTAAAGTTTTTTACTCTGAAGTTCGCAATTTTAGTTTATTGCCGTAAAATTTAACTGTAAAATTATACTGTAAAATGCACGGTAATAAACTAAAATTAGCACATTTACAGTTCATTACTGTAAAATGAGCTATTTTACAGTTTCCTACTGTAAAATCAGCAATTTTACAGTTTACAACTGTAAAATCAGGAATTTTACAGTTTATTACTATGAAATGAACAATTTTTAAAGTTTATTACCATAAAATTAGCGGTATTAAACTGTAAAAACAACATTAATTTTTTTGTGTGGTAATACATCCCGTCTATTTTCTGAAAGAGTAGAGCAAAGAATTTCCCTGACACAGATACGAAATTTTTGCGTAGGAGACCTCACACGCCCATCTCTTACGCTAACTGCATTCCTGTCGCCTTTTCTCGCAGACCGGTTCGTCTCAAATTGGAAGTCTCATTCCCTGTCATTTTAGCCGCACTTTTTTTTTCCTCTCTCTCTCTCGTCGTCATCATCCCCACCCCTCCTGAAATTCGACGTAATTATAATGCGCCAATGCACACTCTCGCGGCCAGGTAAGGGGATATTGAAAATAAAGCTTTATACATTGTTTCGTTTTTCTTTTAAGTGTCGCAAAAGAAAGTGCTCGGGGCTGCGTTCTTTGTTTGTTGACGGTCGGGGAAAGATCAAATGTGACATCCATAGGAAGTCGGAATTTTTTCCACGCCTTTCTTTTTTTTTTCTTATTTCCAATGTTGGATTAGATTACTCTGTATTATAAAGATCAAAAACCCGAAATCCATACAATTCCTGTATTTGGTTTCGCTTCTTCTTTCTGTCTTTTTATTATGTTTTATTTCACTTATTTATATATTTTTCATTGTATTTTGTTTCATTCAAATCCTGAACAAAACTGCAGGTTGTATAGAATATTACTCAATGATTTCTTAATTATAACCCAGGGTGCCCTGAATTAAATTTTTATGAAAGCTATTATTATCAATTTGCCCAAAAGAGCCCTGTTTAGAGCTGTAATGTTTAGTAAATAGAATGCTGGATTTATATTTGATGACTGTTTCAGAAAATTCTTATCAATAAAATTTCTTTTTGTAAGCGATGAAGCTTTCTTCTCTGTAGTATCAACACAGAAAAGTTTTTGGGAAAACTCAGTTTTCGATATGGTTAACAAATATAACTCAAAGACTTTGTCAAGAATCCTTCGAAGAAATTAATTTATTAATGTGAAGATATTTTTTTATATAGTTACTTTAGTGTAGAAGATCAAACTGTCAGAAATGGAATTGAAAACGAATGGAAGATTCTGGAGCCTACAAATTAAACTGTATGAATAGAAAGTTGTGAAAAATAAAATAAAACCCCAGAAACAGACAAAAAATTTCTCATCATTCGGAGGCGGTATGTTTGGTAAAAAAATTCCACTGTTTCAATGCTGCCTTGAGGCATCAAGCAGTATTGCTGTGCGGTTTGTTTAACAGACTTATGGAAATATTTTTAAAGAGACAGAAAAAAAGTAAAAGGGTAAGAATAAGGATAAAAACAATTAGAGAACGATGCTCTTTTCTTCCATACAGTTTTCTAAGAGCAAATTAAATTAATGGTGTTAAACAATTTCACGCAACATGAAGTAAAAGACAAAAAAAAAAAAATCATTGGGTAAAAAAAACTTGTTGTGCAGTCAGTTATATTAATGTCCAAGTTACAACAGTCGAAAAAGGACATGAAAGCAAATGCAAGATTTTTGTTCCTATAAATGCAAGGCATCAAGGTACTCTCCTCCCATTTTCACTCGTAATACCTCAACTTTATCAGTAAAATAGTTCTCTCGTGCTGAATTTCTTCGACACTGAAACAGGTTCGTCAAATTAAATCCGAGCGAAACATAGCGCAAGAAAAACTCCGAGCAATAACGAGGCTGACAAATTTCGGAAGGTTAATTCTCTTCACATCCTGGTCGGCAGCAACCAACCAACCAACTGAGCAAAAAAAAAAAAAAGAAAGAAACGGAAAAGGCAAAAATCCAAAAAAAACAGGAGGGCCGAAAGTTGGCTCTATGGAGGATGCCTCGAAAAGCAGGGAAAGTGGTCTGCTGTTCATAAAAGTAGGCTAGGCCGCCCACCAAGCGTGTCTAGGAACTACGGGTCACCACCTACGGTTGCTCTTTATCAGACGTAGGTGAGCGCGGACGTGGATACGACACAATTAAGGCGAGGAAGGGTTAATTGCGGAGGCAAATTATATCGGCAGACTTCGGAAGGTCGCGGCTAATAATATCGACCGATTTTGGCCCGGTCGAGGTTCTGGCGAAATCCAACCTTTGCCCCCCTAGATGGCCGAAATTATTTGAAGGGCTCAATTTCGGCACATTCTATTATGTGATGTTACATTCCATGAAAAATGAGACAGAATTTGAAAACGATTTTTGGATCTCTGGGTCAGGGGCGGATACAAAGGAGGGGCGATGGGGGCGACCGCCACTCCCTTGAGGGATAGTGCACCAGCAATGTTTCAGAATTAAAGTCCTAAAAACTCAAGTGTAGAGTCCACCGTTGATGATGTTAGGGGAAGGGATAGGGTTCAAGGACTTTCCTTCGGTAACTTTTACAAAATTAAAGTTGAAAAAAAAACGAAATTTTTCTCAACCTTCGAAGATGTAAGAGGCAGGTGTCATTTTTCTTTTTTTTTTTTGGGGGGGGGGGGGTCTGAAAGCAGACTATTATTTCCAAACACGCAATTTTCTCTCCTTGAATAATTTAGCTTTCATGAATTTCATTTGTCAAGAATCAATGGATCATGAGACTCTCTGTCTACGAGTCACAAGCACAGAAAGTTGAGAAACCTCAGTTCTCGGTTAAGTGGAATCAATAAACACTATTGATTTCCCAATAAACAAATAAATGAAGTGATGTAAAATAAATAAATGTTCAATGTTTAAGTAAAGTAGCTACTAGACTTAATTTTTATGAGTTAATGCTCCAATAGGTGTAGTTAATGCAATTATTGCTGGCATTAGTTATCTTGACCTTTAGAAGAGTAAGGTAGAAAAGGGCATGAACCGGAAACAAGAGACGACAAATAAGTCAAGGCAACAAGTGGGAAGTAAGGTCGATTGTTAGACTTTCAGGAATTGGTATTCGAAGTCATTTCTCTTCATTCAAAAACGTTTTGAAATGCTTCTTTAATAGCAATAACCCCTCAAATGAGAATAATCAACCCATGACTTAGTTTTAAATCTCGCGAACAGTGTTTTTGTCTAACAAATACTAATTAAAACTCAAAAGAGGAAAGTTGTTATAAATTTTGAACAATCAGAATGATAAACGAGAGAAATATTTGAAATCAATGGAAAAAGTTGGGCTTAACTATCTTTAACTTTAAAATAATTCAATAAGTCTTGTGCTTGAATTCCAATTTTGATTAACATAACGTTTTTAAAGAGCAGTAAGTTACCGTGTGTTAATCACTACTTGTAATTAAATTTTCAACACGATTCTATGGATCTGCAGTTAAACTTTTTCGCATAAAGGTGAAATACGGTTAATTTTTACATTTAAGTGTCATGTTTTAACGATGTTCTTCCTCCTCGTAATAATAATTAAATTTCCACCACACATTAGTGTTACTACGTTTTTCGGAATTCTGTGAGGCACAATTTGTTTTAAATCCAAAAAGTAAGTTTATGTAATGTATATTTTAAAACCTAGGTTTATGTTTTGGAGATGTGAGAACAGAATAACAAGTTTACTTTCTTCTATATCTAATATATAGAAGAAAGTATTGGTTTCGTGAAAATTTTCGAATGTCGAATTTTGACGGATTTGCACGTTTTGAGGTGCGCTGAGTCCATTTCGACCATTTTTGGAAAATGTCTGTCTGTGTGTGTGTGTGTGTGTCTGTGTGTGAGTCTGTATGTGTGTGACCAGTTTTTGTGGCCGCGCTAGAGCAAAAACTACTGCATGAAATCGAACAAAAATTTTTGCACATATGTACCACCATGTGAACTGGTGCACCTGACTTTGTTTAGCGAATTCCTCCAAGGGGGGGTGGAGCAATCGCACGTGTTCTGCGCGGGAGTGAGTGCTATATCTCAGGAAGTGACCGGCGGAATCAAACGAAAATTGGTCCATAGGTAGACCCTACTGAGTGCAGGTGCTGATTCAATTTGTTTGTCAATATCTCCAAGGGGGGTGGAGCAATCGCACGTGTTCTGCGCGGGGATGATTGCTATATCTCAGGAAGTAACCGGCGGAATCAAACGAAAATGGGTCCATAGGTAGACCCTACTGAGTACAGGTGCTGATTCAATTTGTTTGTCAATATCTCCAAGGGGGGTGGAGCAATCAAAAGTGCTTATTTTGTCATTGCACCTACTGTATCTCGGGAAATATTGCTGCGATTTGAATGAAATTTGGAATAACACTAACTCAATATGGAAGCAAGCATCGATTAAATTTTGTCGCCAATCTCCTCAGGGGGAGGATGGGGTGATCTTTGCGCTTAGTCAACAATGCGAAAAATTAATTCATTAAAAAATCGCTTTCACGCTATTTAATTATCAAAACAGCTGAAAACTTTCAATGATTTGAAATTTTTAACTGTTGCCAATTTCTTTTTACTAACAAATAAAATGTTTGCAATTTATCTAAACAAGGCTTTTGCAATGATTTCCAATTTCGCTCGTTGATTCTGAATTTGCAGGGTTATTACGATAATTGGGAAATTGTAACTGTCTCCAATTACTCGGGCGAGTACGTATTTTATTTTATAACCGGAATTCATAAGATAGATATAGAAGAAAGTTTCGTGACGGCCACGACAGCTAGTTCTAGATGTTTTATCGTCCCAACAACTCATATTCATCATCCCATAAACTTAACTGAAAGTAATTAAGAAAAGAAAATATAATTTGATATCTTTTCAAAAAGAAAAAAAAAAGAAAACACATTGAACTCTCACTTAACGGAGAAAAAAACAAATGCTCATCTAAATTCGAAATGTTTCATAAATAGCCTCATAAAATTTTAAACATAATAAAAAAGGAAAATAAACACAGAGGAAAACAATGGGCATCATTAAAGTAGCATGGTTGAAATAAAAAGAAAGAGAAAAAAAGAGGGGTGGAATTATAAACAGAAATCTCTCATCTGATTAAATGGAGAAAAAACACATCACAGTATTGGCCCTTTTTTTTTACCAGTGAGTTTTCCAAATCTGTGGGAAAAAGTTGATACTTTAATATCGCTATCTTTACTGATGAAACTGGATTGTCCCACCGATTCTTATCTTTTTATTCGCGACTAATTTAGTGTTCACGGCATAATGAAACTTCATACATCCCTGCGCACCCCCCACTTTATGGAAAATTCGGCGTTTGCCTAATCCAGCTCAGTTAAGCGGCGCGTTATTAGGAACCACGCATCGCGGTTATCTGGATAGACATCTCTAACGGATTTTTTTGTGGGGGCACCAAGGCCGTGGTGCAGCGGTTCGCAAATTGTGGGTCGCGAACTCTAACGACTTAGTTAGTTTTTCCCTAAACTGACCACGCTGTAAAATACGGATGTTGTTTTTACGGTTTTATTGAACTAAATTTAGAAACAAACTAAAAATTGCTGATTTTGCTGTAATAAACTTTAAAATTGCTAATTTTATAGTTTATTACCGTGTATTTTACAGTTTTAAACTGGAACCTCTGTTGCCAGTATTATACGGTTGTTTTTACAGTATTATACAGCTAAATTTTACGGCGATAAACTGTAAAATTACTAACTTTACAGTAAAGAACTGTAAAATTGCTAGTTTTACAGTTTATTACTGTGCATTTTATAGTTTTAAATTGGAACCTCGGCTGTGCCAGTATTATACTGTGAAAACAACAGCTCATTTTTTGCAGTGCATTCAGGAATTTACTTTCATTTCTTAAATTATTTGTGGAAAGAAATATATCACGAAACTAGACTTCAGTTCCGAATAATAGCAAGCAGTCTCAGTTTGTATGAAAAATGAATAAATAAATGAAGATGGGAAGGTGAAAAATCAGAACACTTTTGAATTTTACTTTTGTCTCTTAAGATTTAATCATACTTAAATCGAGAAGCATGTTGTCATTCAGTGAAATCTCACTTTGAGTTTTTAATTAGAATGATTTTTTTAAGTAACAAATTTTTAGACTTACAAAGTTTTAGACCTCTACAAATAAATTATTTAGATGCTTAGTTTATAATATTCGCCGTTTATCTTAAATTATACGTTCATCGTGCTTTGTATAATGAAACTTTATTTATAATAGTATCACTACTCTTTCAGTTCACATACATATTTGTTAAAAAATCATCAAAACATTTTGAAATCTTTAAAGTTTGAAAGAAGGAAGCACAATGTATTACAATTTGAGCTATGATTCGGTTGCTGCTAATTTTGTAAGTAAAACTAAATTATAGCTCAAATTGTAACATTTTTGGTTTTTCTCTCTCGTTCATAAACAGTGGAAATTTTTGGAAATATTTGTACTTTCTCAATAGTAGACCGACCGGTGAATGAACACTTCCAGCGAATGAACACCTCGTAAATTTTGTGAAAAAATCAAGTTTTATAGCATTTTTCTTTGGCGAATTGGCAGTAATAACTTCTTTCTATCTATTTACAGGAAGAAAATGTTGTATTTGTCCACTGGTGGGGGCGTTCATTAACTGGGTTTGGGCACTTTTTCCGGTTTTAACTCCCCATAAAACCGGACGCAGAATCATAAAAGCTCTTCCAATTTTTTTTTTTTTTTTTCAAATACTAGGTGTATCATCTGAAGTGTTTTTACTGTCTTGTTGCAAATGCTACTATTTTTAACAATGCTATGATTTTTTTAAATTGGAAATTTGCTTAACTGCTCATTCACTGGTCGGTTTACCCTATATGTTAAATAGTAAATGAAATATGTACAATTTAAGTCAGTTTAAAAAAAATATACCAGAAACAAACGTTATCACACTTTTCCTTTCATCCGAGTTTCTCAGTTCAAATATAGTGTTTTGGTACTACTAACATAGATTTTTCGAGTCATTAATTTGCATCGCTTCATCAGTGTCGCTTAATCGTTCGCAGTAAAACAATAGCACCATGCCCTCCA